>VUQH01080080.1:11630-49408 GCA_015106775.1 Etroplus canarensis | reverse complement strand
AAATATTACAGTTTTATGCACAAAATGAGCTCATTTCAAATTTGGTGCTTGCTACAGGTCTCAAATTGTTGGGACACAGGCATGTTTACCATGGTGTAGCATCTCCTCTTCTTTTCAAAACAGTTTAAAGACACCTGGGTATTAAGGTTAAGCGTTTGGTTTTGGAATTCGGTCCCGTTCTTGCCTGATATAGGTTTTCAGCTGCTGAAGTGTTCATGGTCGTCTTTGACGTATTTTTCATTTAATGATGCGTCAAATGTTCTCTATAGGTGAAAGATCTGGACTGCAGGCAGGCCAATTCAGCACCCGGATTCTTCTCCGATGAAGCCATGCAGTTGTAATATAGCTGCTGTATGTGGTTTTGCATTGTCCTGCTGAAATACACAAGGCCTTCCCTGAAACAGACGTTGTTTGGAGGGGATCATATGTTACTCTAAAACCTTTATATACCTTTCAGCGTTCACAGTTCCTTCCAAAATATGCAAGCTGCCCATACCGTATGCACTTATGCACCCCCACATCATCAGAGATGCTGGCTTTTGAATTGACCGCTGATAACACGCTGGAAGGTCTCCCTCCTCTTTAGCCCGGAGGATGCGATGTCCATGATTACCAACAAGAATGGCAAATTTGGACTCGTCTGACCATAGAACACTTTCCCACTTTGAAACAGTCCATTTCAAATGAGTCTTGGCCCATAGCACACGACGGCGCTTCTGGACCATGTTCAAATATGACTTCCTTTTTTGCATGATAGAGATTTAGTTGGCATCTGCAGATGGCACGGCAGATTGTGTTAACAGGCAGTGGTTACTGGAAGTATTCCTGGGCCTATTTAATAATGTCAGTGACACAATCATGCTGATGAGTGATGCAGTGTCGTCTGAGGGCCTGAAGACCACTGGCATCCAATAAAGGTCTTCGGCCTTGTCCCTTACACACAGAGACATCTGCAGTTTCTCTGAAACTTTTGATGATGTTATGCACTGTAGATGATGATAGTTGCAAAGCCTTTGCAATTTGATATTGAGGAATATTGTTTTTGAAGTATTCCACAATCTTTTTACGCACTCTTTCACAGACTGGAGAGCCTCTGCCCAGCTTTACTTCTGAGAGACTCTGCCTCTCTAAGGCATCCGTTTTATAACTAATCATGTTACAGATCTGATATCAATTAACCTAATTACTTGCTAGATGTTCTCCCATCTGAACTTTCTTGCTTTTTCAGCTATTTGTTGCCTCCGTGCCAACTTTTTCAGGAAACGTAGCAGGCATCAAATTTGAAATTATTTCTCAGTTTAAAAATTTGTTATGTTATTTATGTTCTGTTGTGAATAAAATACGGGCTCATGTGATTTGAAAGTGTTTTAGTTTTCATTTTGTTCAAATTTAAAGAATGTCCCAACTTTTCTGGAATTCGGGTTGCTCTTTTTTCCACTTTGCACAACATTAGTGCAGCACCACTGCACATAATAAATCTGTAGTAGGACACAGAGCTGCAGATGAGCCTGAGAAGTCACACCCAGTGTGTTCTATGCATATTTTCAATGTATATTGTCTGATTTGTCCCCCTGCTTAAACGGGGCAAGTTTTTACTATGTTAAAAGTCACTTCTAACAGTAATATAAAGTAAATAACTATTTTATTTATATTTGGGTGTTCAAAACGGATCTATCCAACAGACCAAAGCGTTGCGTGGGTCCAGATTTGTAAACATGCGTCCACCACACCCACACCTGCAAAGTTTAGCACCGGAACCAGCAATTACCTCAGAGTTAAATCCAGACCTGTCCCACTCGGTTAATTCAGCTCCTGCGATCTGACCTATGATTAAACGACTGACTTAGCCACACAGTCACTCACTTTAAAGTGCTGGACCTGTATGTGCAGCACAGTTAAGCATTCATTCTCTGAGTTACTCCTTTCATACACAAGTAGTCATTTGATCAATTGGTAATACTGCTAATGCTGATTATAGAAGCAAATGTACAATACTCTGTACACTAAGTAAATTGCATGTATTAAAACATGCAAGACTTTTCTTTCCGTTTGCATATAATAAATTTAACCTGTGCATCAGGGGAATAAAAAGAGCTGCACAAATTATCTAAATTAGAAAGACTAAACAATATTTGTCAACAAAACAGGGTTTTCAAATTTATCATCTTTCATGTCATGCCCCAATTGTATTAACCAATTATTTCAAAACATATTAAGTGTTTTATTCTCATGTGCGCCTCATATGTGTGATTTTAAGCTATCATGGGCTACGGTCCTCAAAGCACTTTTCTGTAATTGACAGCTTATCAGACTCTGAGTAATCACACAATCATGACTGATTTGTGACGGCTGACTGCACACATCTGTTATAGTGAGCAGGTCAGTACAAATCATACAAATTATTGTTGTGTCTTCCTTTAGCTCGTGACCCACTCATAACGCTAAAACAAACAAAATAAATGCTATTCATCTAAAAGCCTTTCATCCATCAAAACAAGTCAAGTCGTATTTTCTTTTCTTTGGCGTTGCAGAGATGAACCGCAGTTGTACATATCTACCTTTTTATGATCATGTAGATTTTCCCCCACATGTTCTGCATGCCTGAGAGGAGTAGCACACATCAACAAACATGGTGACAACACGTAACCTTCAGATAGAAAAGACCAATGTAAGAGACATGCTATATGAGCTGAAAGTGTTCAATACTGAGCCACAAGCCACACCACAAATCAAAGAGCAGCTGGGATGTTAGAGAGTGACTGTGTGATGATGTACAAGTGAGTTTGCTGTCTCAGTGTTTACCTACTGTCATGATAGATACTGATCCAAATGTTTCCATGTTGGCAGACTCGTCATATGTGTGTCCTTGCTCTGAGAGCTGTTAACTGCAGGGTGTGTAAGAGCATGACGTGGCGATAATTCAGGCCGTGTGAGAGCCACCGTGTCATCAAAGCTGTGTGGGTAGAGAGTGTTTAGAAAATACAGTACAAGCCACGAAGATGTTCAATTTTACATCCCTATTAGGATCAGACAGCTCAAAGACGCATCTCGGTCTCCCTTCATCTGGATGAAAATCAGAATCAGGGTTTCTCATCTTCTTTCCCCCTTTGTGAAGCACTGACGTTCTGTAAGAAAACTGATTCAGTGTTTTCTGGCAGTTTCTTTTTTTCTCCCCAAAACCTGCTGAAAACCACCTACAGCTGCATTATTGGTGTTAACAAGTAGAAGACTAGAGAGCACAACTCAGAAAATTATGAGATGGAAATAATTTACACACTGGGGAGGGCTATACATGCAAACACACAGACAGACAAGCATTTTCCAATGAGTAGCCAAGTTTCACTTGATGGTGTTAGTGCAGCAAGTACCAGAATGCATGAGTGTGAGAATAAATTTGCTCTGTGGGCTCAATTTAAGGAATGAGGATGAAGTCAGTGGAAGCAACAAGTGAGAGTTGTTTGACAGGGGAACGGAAAGAAACAATCTGACAAGCTTAACAATCTGTGAAAAGAAAAGTCTGTGGGGATGAAATAAATAGAAAGGTGCTTCCGCTAGAGAGTGAAGATTGTCTGAACAAAAATCTGTAGTGAGGAGAAGTTTTGTTCTTCCTCTGATCCTTTTCTATTACAGTATATTAAGAGGATCACAGGAGCTGTATGCAGTTATCTTCCATATACTACCAGGGGCGTTTCCAGGATTTCTCAAGTGAGGGGGCACAGGGGACGAGGTGGGGGAAACACAACGAAAATCTGAATATTTAACCCGTGTGTTTTATATGAGACTTCAAACATAGGTAAATTTGTGTTCAATAATTGTTTTGCAAATTGAAAAAAGCATTTAATCTGTGTGTTCAAGTAAAAGTCTTACCTAAGTAGCTTAATAGCGAACAAGTCAAACTATATTGTATCTAATGTAGAATGCAACTTTTCAGAAGCATATATGCATTGGATCATAACTTTTGATTGTGATTTGATTGTGTGTATGACATTAATGTTGCAGTTCTTGATTGGCTTGATCTATAATAACGCAATTTATTTTTCAAAACAATAAGTAACTAATGCTTTAAAATAAATGGCAGGGATAGGCTGCATGGATGGCAAAGAATACACAGTGCAGTATTTAAATCCAGAATGTGGACAAGTAGAAACACCAAGTGGCATAAGATAGAAAAACTTGAATAAACATACATTTAACAAGTACTTCAGTGTAATTGAGTAACTGTACAAGGTTACATTCCTACTTGTCCTGTTTATGATCTCATCCAATCATGTTGGGCACTGTGAGATTAACATTAATGTAGCCCGATGACACTGGTGGAGGGGCACGAATCTTTTGGATGGACACGCGCCTGGATGCTGCTGTAGTTTCACTAACTGACTGAACTGCTACATGATGTAACAAAAATCATCATGCAGTTATAGCTGGAAATTTTGCTTAAACATGACTAAGGGTTGTAGTTTTTTTTAAAAAATATATTTTTTTATCAGGTACTGGCATTAAAAACATAGTTTTTCAGTGTTATTAAAGACCAGTGTACCTGTAGTGTAGTGGTTTCCACATTTAGCTTAGAAATAACAGGTCCCTGGTTTGATTCCAGGTGGGGACACGAACCTCTCTCACCATATAGGGTTGCATCAGGAAGGGCATCTGGCGTGAAACCTCTGCCAAATTACCAATGCTAAATAATACCCTGTGGCGACCCCGTGGGGAGAATACAAGGGAGCAATCAATGGTTACGCTGAATACCTACTGCCCTCCAGTGTTGCATGTAGTTGGTCTCATTTGTTGATCTCAGTGTCAGGGCACATCAACTGGTAGCTTAGCTGAAAACTCCCATTGCACTGGTGGGTTGGCAATACTCATATAAGGTGTGGTATTTATGCTGTAAGCCATTTTGCAACACACTGTCACCCCAGCTCCTCTTTTCAGACCTAAATGGTCTTTTTAGAGCACTTTTATGCTCTGAATGAAAAAATAAAGTGCTCTTTGCTATAAGCCTCATTCACCCAACATTTTTTCAGTGCCTTCAAGTACTTTAATTATCACACACACTCACATGGACCCACTGGGAGCAATTTGAGGTTGAATATCTGGACACTATGGCATATATGTATAGTGTGGAAAAGCTGGGGATTGAACCACCAACCTTCCCAAAAGGGGACTGGCTCTATCTCCTGAACCAGTCTATTTCCCTGCCTAAGGCTTTCTGTGACCTAGGTCAGAACCACACTGCCAAAACTAAACTAGTGTAGATTAAATAATAATAATAATAATATCCTTTTGTTTATAAAAGCCTTGATGGATATTTGAGTGTAAACGCAAATGTAAAATATATTTGTTGCCTTGTGTTGTTTTATAATTTGATTGGTTAAAAATGTCTCTATCTAATGTTCTTAAAATGTAACTAAGAAATATTAGTTTTGTACTTCCAAAAAACAACAAAAGAATGAGAATTTAAAGCAAAGAACTAAAGCTCAGAAGTGTGCTCACTCTTTCAGAGTCTCCACAGTCTAATTTTGAACATTATTTTTAGGTGAAATTTGCATCACGGTAAAACAACAGGATCAACAGGCTCTCCAGCACCACCCAAGCAGTTTTAATCAGCATGCAGAGTTTCAGAGGGTTTCCTGAAAACGGTCTGTCAGTATTGGTAGTTCTTCCAGGTATAGTGGACCAATGCTGCGTAGGCAGTGAACGGAGAAGTAGCGGTCAGGCTGGAGGGCAGGGTGATTAACCACTCCAAGCCCTGGCAGCATGGCCTTAGCAGCGTATGAGACATGCCAGCCCAGTATAATTGCCTTATTAGGATAATGGCGGTATTTACAGGCTTCATCTTCCTCCAGGTAATTCTAGCTATCTGCACAGTGAATGGAATTCAATACCTGCAAGTGTTTTTTGTTAAAGGGGTGCTTTAAAGTGGACATGCAGCCAATACAGGAGGATCCATTTTTGTTTGTTTACACCAAGCATATCCAACAGAAAATGCTCAGTTATTATGGTGGGCAAATCTTTTTTTTTTTCTGCCGTGTTTTCCATTCATGAAATATGTATATTTTAGCTGTTTTAACCTGACATGATAAATTGTGTGAGCCATTTGATAGGTTCTGGGGCTGGCAGACTCGCTGAACAGAGCCGGCCAAATCCATCGGTCATTTCGGGTCTCTTGGACTCTTTAAAACCGGCATGCTGCTATTGGCTTAAATGCGCAGGGATTGTTGGCTCTCACAGCACAGTCTAGCAAGAAGCAATTTGATCCATTATTTTGCACAATAACGTGTGCTTCAAGATGAGAGCTGACAGTGACGTATGGCACATAATTTGGTGGTAAAAAGCCCAGTGTCAGGCCTGTGAAAGTTTCTAAAGAGTTGGGCTCTAAATGGAATTTGTTTTACCACTTTCTGTGCCAAATTCACTAATGGGGTGAATGACATATTCCTTCAGGTTAAAGTTAAGATTAGGGGAAGACTGTCATTGTGACTGTTGATATTCTCATTGTACCTTCAAATATTTTCTCTATTAACCCCAAAACAGTCTGTCCTTAACCAGTGTCCCTATAGTGTGGTGGTTTACACATGTGCCTTAGTAGCAAACGGTCCCTGGTTCAGGAAGGGCATCTGGTGTGAAACTTCTGCCAAATTACCAATGCGGGTTAATCTGCGACACATTATACTGCAGGAATGAACTAACTACAGAGAAAAGGCATTACAGGATTAATGATGGAGGAAAACACAACAACAAGTACATGACTGTGTAGTAAATGACCTAATCCTCGGGCTAAGTGCTATTTAACAGCCATGTTGTAACTATTAAACAGCAGGACAAGATTAGCACACATTTAGATAAACACCAGCCTCCCAGAAATCTTGATCTAGCTTTGAACCCAGCACACAAAAACTACAAAATAAATACATTTGAAAGTGATGCACACAAGTACACAACAAAAGGGCAACTATTCCTTCGCATGCACAAGTAACGTGAAAAATTAAAGTTTCTTATGATGATTATTTAAGAGAACTTGTCATATAGAAATATTAACTTTGCACCTGAAATTGTGTGCAGAGTGTCTGCGAGTGCTTTTCAAAGAAATAAATCAAGCAATGCAGGATGAAATGAGGCTGGAAAAAAAACAACAGCAACGTATGATTCTGCATTTGCTATTTTCACTTGCAAAAAAGCAATTGTGCAGTTCTTAACAAACGAATGCACATAAGTTAGTTTCTCCGTTTTATAAACCCCATATCCTGAAAAGCTGTGAAATTTTCCAAAATGCAATAAAAAAACAAAAATCTGTTACATGTAAATTCACACAAAGCTTTATTTAACTGACAAGAAATGATTTTCAATAGTTTTACTGACCAATTTCATTGTATGTTGTAAATATACACAAATTTAGAATTTGATGGCTGCAATGCACTCAAAACAAGTTAGAAAAGAAGCATGTTTACCATTGTGTTACATCACCTTTCCACTTTTTCATTGTTTTGGAACTGAGAATACTATTTTTGTAGTGGAAATCTTGTCCAATCTTGCTTCATTTAGCACGTCTGATTCTCCTCTTCATGATATGCCATACATTTTTAGTAGGATAATATACACCTCAGAGTCGATGGTACTTTCACATACATGCAAGTCAGCCATGCCGTGAACACTGATGCACCCCCTACCGTCGCAGAGAACTCGACGCCCGAAATGTGGAATCATCTGACTGCAGCACAGGAGTCCACAGACTCTCAGTCCATCTGAGATGAGCTCAGGCCTGGGGAACATGGCGGTATTTCTGAGCTGATGTAGGGCTCCTCCCGTAATACAGTTTCAAGTTGTGTCTCTGGATGCAGTGATGGACTGCATTAAGTGACGATGGTTTTTTAAAGAATTTGTTACATCAGCAGGATGGTTTCTAAGCCTGTGCCACCTTAGTACTCAAAGACTACAAGGATTCAAAAGTGATTTCCAACTTTGCCGTTTACACACTGAGAAGTCAGAATTTTCTGAATCTTGAAACAATTTTATGCATTGTAGGTGTTGAAAGACCTAAATTCTCTGCAGTCTTGCATCGAGAGATGACTTGACTAACAAAGGGGTGAGCCGCTACCCAACCTGCCCTTTCTTGCAAAGACTGAACCTTTGATGAATGCTACTTTTCTACCCAATCATAATACCTCACCTACTACCAATTAACCTTCCAAAGCAGTGTTACTTCAATATTCTGTACATATGTCAGTCTTTTTTTAAAATAGCTGTCCCAACTTTTGAGTTTCTTGCAGCCATTAAATTCTAAGTTTGTGTATTTAAAAAAATAATGAAATTGGTCAGTAAAACTACTGAACATCATTTCTTTCTACTTTTCTACATCAAATTAACAGATCTTAGATTTTTTTAAATTACATTTTAGAATATATCCCAGATGTTCTGGAAATTGAGATAAACGTCTTTTGCGACAACATGAAAATATGTTTTTATACACTCAACCAGGATTTAGGAGGTTTAATTTGTTTGCTTGATTGATGTCCCCCGTAGTGTAGTGGTTTGCACATACACCTTACATGCGAAAGGTCCCTGGTGCAATTCCAGGTGGGAACACAAGCCCCTCTCACCATGGAGGGCTGCGGAAGGAAGGGCATCTGGTGTAAAACCTCTGCCCAATCACCAATGCACATTAGTCCACAGTGGCGACCCCTTGTTGAGCAGCCAAAGGCACATTTTGTTTGTTCACTTGATCAAGATTGAGGACATGCAGAGGGTTGGTGTGAGGGAAGAGGATGCAAGGGATAGGGTGAGATGGAGGCAGATGATCCGCTGTGGCGACCCCTAACGGGAACAGCCGAAAGAAGAAGAAGCCTTGATCAAGACTGATCTATTGTGGGAATTAAAGTTGACATGGAATAGCAGCAATGGAAGTTTGTGACAAATAAAGGTTTCTCCTGAGGCTTAAATATAAGACGTCACTTTCTTTTTTTTGTTTTTACAGGAAGGAGCTGTGGTAGCCCTGTTTAAGATCTGCAGACAGGACCGCTTTAAAGATCTCTATGCTCATGCTTTGAGAACCGTGGCCTCCATCTGCTGTGTGGAAGAAGGCATCAACCAACTGGACAAGGTAAATCGCTCTCACACAAACACGTGTGTACACTGATTTACAGACGAACTGTAAAATAAATGAAGTTGGCCCTAAGGGGATATTTTCTTTTGTTTGTAGTTAGATGCAACAAATCAATTAAAGTGGAGAAGAAAAATGGCACATGCGGCACTAAGCCAGACTTTCTTGTAATGGAAAAATGGGTATATGTTTAAGAGAAAGACGAAATAGGCATGAGAGATGACATCAATCTGGGCTCAAAGTAAGTCAGTAAAATACTTCCAGTAAAAACCGTGACGACCTCCAGTCCAGCCAGATGATGTTTACACTAATCAGCTGAAGTTGTAGCTCAGATATTCGATTGTTCCTCTTCCCAGCAGTGCGTATTTGAGCCAGAATCAGCCGTATTCTCACTTTCCCGGTGTTATGACTGGGAGGCCGTAGTTTATTTTCACAGGTGAACATGTGCCAACCATCACAGCATGAAAGAGGCTCAGCTACATATAAACAAAGTGTGTAATCGTGAAGGACCAAGGGGAAAAATAGGAGTTCTTTTAAAAAAAATGATTTAACATATCTGAATAATGAATAGCTTGCTACATGACACATGAGTTTATGCCATTGCTGCCGGTGTTTGTGTTTACCGTAATTTAGATCATGTTTACTAAAAATATTACTGATTACTGTCAGGATAATTTAAACTTTACTGAAGAGGGTAAACATGCTGCCGGTGGCTTTACCGTCTGCTACTCTCAGCTGTGAAATGCAATGCAGAAACTGTCAGGGAGTTCCACATTTAACAGCAACAGCATTGTGTCTCTTAGTAAATAATTAATATGCATATGGAAGCTTCACATCGTTCAGAAGTCAATTTTTGACTCCTGGGCAACAGACTGTGTTTCTAGAGAGTACTTTTTGACAGGAATAGGTGAGTTTTTAAAATGATCATTTACTTGATTACATTTAGACAAACGAGCTCCTTAGGTCCTCACCACGTGGTAGGTGAGGTGTCAGGATTGGGTATAAAAGTAGCATCCGCTCAAAGGCTCATTCTTTGTAAGAAAGGATGAGTTGCGGCTCACCCCGTTGTGCCAAAATTCGTTGTTAGTTCAAAAAAGACTGCAGAGAATTTAGGTCCTTCAACATCTATAGTGGATAATATTGTGAAACGACTCAGGAAATTCGAAGACATCCTAGTGCGTAAACGGCATGGTCGGAACCCACTGGCGGATGGATGTGGTCTTTGAGCCCTCAGGCAACACTGCCTAAGAAACCTGAGCTCAGGTATACTTAAACCATTGTCATGTAACACATCATGTCACTGCATCCAGAAATGCAACGTGAAACTTTATTACACAAAAAGAAAGCCATATATCCTGTGCGGTTGCAGAAACAAAGCCGAGTTGTTTGGGCTCAGATGGAATTGTCCACATTTCAGCTAATTTTGGGGGGAAAAAAACGGGACAAAGATAAGAACGACCATGCAGATTGTAATCAGAGAAAGGTGCAAAAGCCAGTATCTGTGATGGTATGGGGGTACATCAGTGCCCATGGCTGAGTTGCATATATGTGAAGGTACCATTGACTCTGAGGCTTGTGTCTGGATTCTACAGAGACATATGTCTCTTCCACGCTCGTTTCAGCTGGACAATGCCACACCACAGTCTGCACCGGCTACACCAGTGTGGCTTTGTAGACCCGCAGTGTGTGTGCTTGATTAAAAGGAAAGGCGACGCAACACGATGGGAGAGACACATTTACCAATAAAACAACTGAAAATCTTTTCTTTGTTCTTTTGTCAGTTAAATAAAGATTCACGTGAAGAAACAAGACAGATTTTTGTTTTTATTGCATTCTGGGAAATATTCCAACTTTTCTTAAAATGGAGTTTGCTATTTAAAACTGCAAAATAAGTATCATACTGGGTATAGCTTAAGTATATGTTTTTTTTTCTTGTGGAAGAATTATACAGTGCACACACCAAAACATAACTGGTGAATTACAGTGACTCTGTGCTAAACAGCAGTGAGGTCATTATCGTGGGACCTCGTGACCGCTGAGCTGGCAGGCCAGACGTTTAGATCTGAATGATTTTCCTCACTATGTGTGTGTGTGTGTGCAAAAGAAATAATGTGAGACAGGTAGAGAAAAACTAACGATACGTCCATCTTTGTTTGTCCTTGTTCATTCTCTATTGAGAATTCCACCAAAATAAACAACAGACGCACCTGTGTGGAGCGAGCGTTTACAGAAAGACAAATATAACTTGATTGCGGCGAATAATGATGCCACAATGGTGTCTGTTCACATGTAGAGCAGCTGGGACAGCATGAATCATCCGAGCATGAAAACTCTTTAATGGGAACCAAAGTCCGCCCCAGATTAGCAGCCCCTTCCCGGGGGAGAAGCTGTCAGGCAAGTCTACGCTACCATCCGCTCACTGGCGATCGCTCAGGCTTGAGAAACACAACTGTCACTGTTGAAGGATCAAGAAAAGGGGCCCGTACGCACCTGCAGTGCTCATTGGTGGCTATACTTCTTAGTTTTATCCCCAGCTGGATCATTATGTAATCATAACATGGTGAATTCTGGGAAGTCAAAGTTGCTTATTGATCATGGAAACAAATGTCCAATGAACTAAGGAAAAGTGCAGCTTCACAGTGCGTCGAGGAAGGGCAACTGCAGTATTTAACTGACTGAAAGTGAAGGTTTCAACCTTCGCCTCACAGTTACACTTAGGTGCCTAAGTTTTAGGACAATGATACATGTTTTTTTGTTGTTGTAATTTTACCTCTATAAACTGTTATCACAGAGGATTTTAAACGAAGCAGTCAGCATGTGATGATGCAAAGTGGAGACTTTTAGTTTTAATTCAAGGTGTTTGACAAAAGAATTGCATCAACTGTTTAGGAATTTTTATACATAGTCCCCCATTTGCTGAGGCTCAAAAGTAATGGGACCAACTATACAGTATAAGGATTGCTTTAAATAGCTGGATAAAAATCACTTGTAATCAATGAATGCCTGAACTCATGGACATTACTAAATGCTGTTTTTCTTTCTTGAGATGCACTACAGCTGCTTGTTGGTGAGTCTGTATGCCTTTAGCTGTGTCTTCAGTATCTGAAAAGCTTCTCTGCTAGCTTGAGATCAGGTGACTGACTCGGCAGTTAAAGAATATAACATTTCGTTGCCTTGAGAAACTCTTCGGTTGTTTTTGCAGTGTACTTTGGGTCATTTATCCATTTCCACTGTGAAGCATTGTCCAATCTGTTTTGCAGCATTTAGCTGAATCTGAGCAGAGAGTATAACCCCGTATACTTCAGAGTTCTCCCTAATACATGTATCAGCAGTTGGATCATCAGTAGACATGAGTGAGCTGGTTCCACTGGCAGCCGTACATGCCCATGCTCCAACACTGCCTCCAGCCTTTGTTTGACGGATGATGTGGTGCGCTTCTGGTTATGAGCTGTTCTTTTCCTTCTCTGTACTTTTCTCTTCGCATCATTTTGGTACGAGTTCATCTTGGTTTCATCCGTCCAAAAGTAGTTTTTTCTTCTGGAACTGTGCGGGCTCTTTTAGATGTTTTCTGGCAAAATCTAATCTGGCCTTCCCATTCTTGAGTGCAACCAATTTTCTTGATTAACCAAGGAAAGAATTCTGCTATCATCCACTTTATTTATCTTCTGTGGTTTTCCAGCATTTGTGGTGTTTTTGAGCTGGCCAGTGCATGAATTCTTCTTGGAAATGTTCCAAATTGTTTATTTGGCTGCTCCTAAAGTTTTTGCTATTTCTCTGATAGGTTTATTCTGGTTTTTCAGCCTGATAATGGCCTCTTTCACTTGCATCAATGTCTGTTTGGACCTCATATTGAGAGTTTCAGAAAACAGCTAGCAGGTATCATAAATTTTTTTTTATAATTCCTAATAAAGAAGTAAAGTTATTTGACATTGGCTCTGAGAACAAATTAAATGAGATACATCCTCTGGACTGATAGATGAGGAGTTGGGGATCATCCTATTTTAAGGAGGAGGAGGAGTTAGGGAAGAGGGGACAGGGGAGCAGTCAATGAACAGAGGTGTAGAGAGTAGATTGTTCCACGTCAGTGGGTCGCGCTGGCACAGTGCTGCTGACGTCCACAGAGACAAAAATAGGGAATTGCCCTGTGAAGCTTGGTGCATTGATGCTCGTCAGCAGATATGACTGACAGTTGTGGCTTGCTGAAAGCTCCACACTAGACGCGCGTCTGTAAACTTGTATAAACTGTCTTCAGGAGTGATGGCTTGTTGGCTCAGGAGCATACGTTTTTTTCCTTAACTGAGTGACACCAGTAATGGCTCTCACTGAAAAATGACTGCAAACCGTAAAGAAAATCAAGTCTCTGAGGTCCCACATAATAATTCTCCTGGGTTTAATTTGGGTGTAAATCCACAATATGTACATTAAAACCCTGTGATTTATGATTATGCATTTTAACTTGTAATACTGATGATTTCCATAGTATTCACTGATTTTCTGGTTGGAAAACTTGACAAGAACCACTGCAAAAATCTGCAGGTAGCAGTCAATGTCATTGGTGAAGTTTGCATGAACTGATCAACACTGCCCCCAAGTGGGTGTACACTTGAGCTACATCTCCTTTGTTTCCTAATTCTTTTTCAGTCTTAATGCAACAAACAAATGGTGAAACACAAATGTGAAGATGAGACATGTGCTCTAATGCCATGAGAAAACTTTTGTTCTTAGGAAAGAAGATTTCTTTTTCTTGTATAGATCCTTTTTCCCTAACTGATGATGCACGCACCCTGGGTCGATGCCAGTCAGATATGCATTCCTCCCAGCGGCATGTTAAGGCTAGTAGCTGGCCATTAAAAGAAAGTGGTGTTTTTAAAATAAAGATTTGTTTTCTTTTATTGGCAGAGGTGCCAGCTTTATTCAAGCTGATACCACAGACACGACGCTGTCTGTCTGGATGGCCACTGCAAATGTGCTGTTATTCCAATCAGAAATCTGATTAAGTGAACACATTCAGGAATAAACAAGTGTAATTTGAAAGTTTGCAGGAAGGAGAACAGAACACCACACACACCCTCAAGATGCCTGGGATGACATTAAAAAAAAAGTTGAAAATCTGTTTCTGGTTGATCCTCGATGTAAATAGAGGTGTCTTGTTGGCATCATGCTACCGGTCAAGGCATTGGTACAAAAGGTTTTGGTTAAATGTGCAAAGTTGCCATATTGTCATACACAGAATGTATAGGAAGAGGTTCTGATGTTGGCAGTGACAAATTTAGACCCTTTTTAAGGGTGCTCGAGCACCCCATATTTTATATTAGCACCACTAAAAATAACAATAGTAACAGCAGTTTCTAACATAACATATAACACTGTAATATTATTACAAAATATAGTGTACATTGGCAAACCCGGTTGCATGGACTTCACTGTCGTGATGGACTTCACAGTAGCATTTTGCAAGACTCATCATTCTAAACATGACTTAAACAGAATGGTGCTGCTACACTGAAGTCACAGACTGCAAATCTACTCTTCACTTGGAGGGTAGCCTACCTGATGCTCTGTGTTGTCTGCACAATAAAGAGAGTGTTTCTATGAACTTAAAAACCTTAATGTAACAGTAAATCTTTTGCACGTGCATGGAGAGGCAACCCAGCTTGCCAATGTCTGTTTTGGATGATGCTACTTTATTTGCTTGATCATTTGTTGGACTGCCCCCATGTGGTTAAGAGAAACAACGATGTGCATGTTTTGCCTTGCTACACATTCATCTTTAACTTACTTTGGAAAATTCTGGCCATCACTGAGTCTTGCCTCAAGTTTCATTACTAAATAAAGGATCCACCATAAAATAGGTGTATTACATTCAAGTCTTTAATTATTCATTCCGACTCTACAATAGCCCAATGCGGCATAATAATCTTCTGTGGCGACCCCTTGGGGAGAATACAATGGAGCAGCCGAAGGTACACTGACATGTTATCATCACACAGTTGCTGCAGCTTTGTCAACTGCACACCCATGACATAAATCTCCTGCTCCACTACATCCCAAAAGTTCTCTATTTGACTAAGATCTGGTGACTGTGGAGGCCGTTTGAGTACAGTGAAGTCATTGTCAGGTTTAAGAAACCAGTTTGCTTGAAGCAGCCATTAAATGACATGATAAGAAACAATACTGAGGTAGGTTGTGGTGTTTAAGCAGTCCTCAGTTGGCATTAAGGGGGCAAAATATGGCAAGAAAATATCTCTACTCTATTACACCAGCAGCAGCAGCCTGAAAGGTGGATATGAAACAGTGTGCATCCATACTTTCATTTTGTTTACAGCAAATTCTGACCATACCATCCAAATATCAGAGCAGAAATTGAGAGTCATCAGAGCAGGCAACATTTTTCTAATCGTCTGTTGTCTGGTTTTGGAGAACCCATGCCAACTGCAGCTTCAGTTTTCTGTTCTAAGCTGACAGAAGTGGCACCTGGTGTGGTCTTCTGCCGCTGTAACTCAACTAACCACTCATTACAATGAGTGGTTATTTGAGTTACTGTTGCCTTGCTATTATCTGGACCTCTGGCATCAACAAGGCATTTTTGCCCAGGGAACTAGATACAGTATCTACTCTTTTTGGCCCATTTTCTCTAAACCCTAGAGATGGTTGTGTGGAAAAATCCTAGATCCTAGAAATCCTAGAAGATTACAGATTCTGAAACACCTGTCTGGAACCAACAACCATGCCACGCTCACCTTTCTCCCCATTCTGATACTTGCTTTAATCTTCAGCAGATCATCTTGACCATGTCTGCATGCGTAAATACACAGAGTTACTAGATGTTTGTCTTAATGAGCAGCTGAACAGGTATGCCAAATGAAGTAGCCAGCAAGTGTACATTAGTTTCAACTCTGCAAGCAGCTGTAACGCTGTTTTATGACAAAACTTTAGAATATAAGAAGTAAAAAAATAAATAAATAGGTGCAACATGAAATGAATATGACCCCGTGTTTCCACTGCAGCAGTAAAACATTCCATGCCGTGTGTCCAATAGGTGGATGGGATCCTGTGCCTGGCTGATATCTTGACCGATGAAAGCAGCGTGGAGGCAGCCAGGGCTGAAGCGGCAGCTGTTGTAGCTCAGATCACTTCGCCTCACCACACATCCACTCAGCACCTTGCCAGCTTCCTGGAGAGCATGCATGATATCGTCACGGCGCTCATCAGTGAGTAGACATAGCACTGATGATCTCACCCTAACCACTGATTTATAGTAGGAAAAAAAGTCTGCTGACAGATTTTTAATTATAGAGAAAATTACATGCACAGGATTGGTTTAGAACTGGGTATTGGTGACTTAAGGCCCTTTTTAAGGGTGCTCAAGCACCTGTAAATTTCATCTTAGCATTCCTACAAATAACACTAGCAATAGTAATAATAGCAGCACAGTTTATTATCAGTGTCTTCTAACATTATATTATTACTACATAACGTAGTGTACATTGGCAAAACAGTTGTGCACTCTATCAGTTGCATGAACTGCAAATGGACTTCACAAAAGCTTTTTACAAAACTTATACCATTCTAAGTGTGGCTTGAACAGGATGGTTGCCACTACATTGAAGCGACAAACTAAATATCTGTTCTTCATTTACGGGTAGCCTACCTGATGTCCTATGTTGAGTCTGAACCATAAAGGGAGGGTTTGTATGAAACCAAAAACTTTAATGTAAAAGCAAATGTCTTACCAGTTTGCTTTTTGCACAGGTGTATGGAGAGGCAACCTGATTTGCTAGTGCCTGTACTAAATGATGCTACTTTAATTTCTTGATGGTTTCGGCACTGCCCCCATGTGGTTGATTCAGTTCAACTCAGTTCAATTCAATTGTATTTATATAGTGCCAATCCACAACAAAATTCATCTCAAGGCACTTTACACTGTAAGGTAAAGATCCTGCACTATTAGAGAGAAAACCCCAACAATGAGACTATCCCCTATAAGCAAGCACTTGGTGACTGTGGGAAGGAAGAACTCCCTTTTAACAGAAAGTGACCTGCGGCAGAACCAGGCACAGTGAGGGGCAGCCATCTGCCTCGATTGGTTGGGGGTGAGGAGAGAGAGCAAAGCGACAAAGGAGATTATGGAACCGAGAAGACCACATTTAATGACATGCAGCAGTAGCAAATAAATGTACGAGGAGCGAAACGAGGGGGGGATAAGGCAACTGAAGCAGTTTTGTGTACCTTTCTCCCCATATCCACTTTGCTACAAATTAATCTTGAGTCTTGGCCTCAAGTTTCATTAACTAACTTAAAGGTTCACCCTAAAACAAGTGTATTATTATATTGAAATTGTTCATTCTGAATTAATCTAAGGTATTATAGTAAACCATCCGACTAATTAGGTTGCTTTTGAAAATAACATAGTTATATGTACGTAGCTGAAGAGGTGAAAAGCCTTGTATATATTTGCAAGCAGCATATTCCTTTATTTAAAAAAAAACATTAAGTATTATTCTTTTATCAATGTCTTAATCACAAAGTAATGTATGCTAACCCTAACCCTGCTGTCATACGGAATTCCTTTAATCCTTTATGAAACTACTGACAACACCCATAAAAAATTAAACTGTGGTAATCAACCACGTATTTCATAGGTTACTTACATTTTGCATGTTCTTGTGTGCATTGGTAAGTTAAGGTTTATTTTCTCAGAGTTATGCGAGAGCGCCTCCTGTGGTGAGGTATTCCTCCTGGCATCTGCTGCTTTGGCCAATATCACCTTCTTTGACAGCATGGCCTGTGAGATTCTCCTGCAGCTTAATGCCATCCACATCCTTCTGCAGGCTTGCAAAGACCGCCAAAGAGTCGACACACCCTACTCCAAAGACCAGGTGCACATTTGCATGTGTCTGCAATATTTGCATTATAACTAATTTCAAAAGGCACTCTCAGCTACAGTTGTTTGTCAAACTTTCTGTTTAAATTATAGGTGGTGACAATCTTGGCAAACCTTTCTGTCTTGGAACAATGTGCTTCTGAAATCCTGCAAGAGCAAGGTAGTCTGCTTTTTATGGTTTTTCATTCCTTTCGAACCACAAATGAGTTTCCCTGGTAGCACTGCAGTTTAATGAAGATAATAACTTGTGGCCAATTCATTAGGTATACCTGTAAAATCTAATGCAATATATTTTGAGAGCTCTGTCATAAATTCTGCTTTTACAGGTAGGTAAATAAGGAAGCTACCAAACTACACAAGAGAAGATTTGATGTAATTCTTCTTTGATCCTCAGGAGGGCAGCATCAGTTAATTTCTGTGAGCTGGCTGAGGAGCAGAAATAAAACACTGAACATGATTTTTTTTTTTTTTAAGATAACTGTAGTTCAAATAGTTATTTTTTAATCATTCTGTAATTCTTTCCTTTTTCGCTATTTGTATTTTTTTCCTTTCCTTTTGTTGTGCAAGCCTGTTTTCCTTGCTCCTACAATTTATTCTGCATTTCAGAATCCTCAGGCTTTTTATATCATAGTATAAAAGAATTAGATGCCTTCATGAGCTTCCAGAATGGGTCAGACATCACTTTTAGCAGGAGCTTGTGGATCTGTTTTGCATAAGAATGCCTCAGTAAAAAGTCTCCAGATATACTTTGTGGGTTTTTCTTGCTTTTGTATTGACTTAAAAATATAGAACAAGTAGCTAAAATTATACTGATGACTTTTTTTTAATTTACCCTTTTTTTGCTTATTTTTTGCTTATATTTCAGTGCCAGTCCTTATGCTTTGAATTAAACACTGAATTGTCCTAATGCAGTAAGCCCCCAGGCTTCGGCTTATTCTTCCAAGGTTTAAGGCCTGGCTGACTGCACTGTTTTGTCATTTTCTTTATACTATGTCTGTTTCACACTGCACTTTCAACCTTCATACTTTCTTACAGGTATGTGTGTAATGTCTGATTTCTTTCTGATTCACTTGAACCTTTTTGTTGTGCTTGAGTCTTGTGTAACTTTTAGTCTGGGAAGTCTCATTCTATTTTGTTATGCTGTTTTTCTTATCTGGCTCCTGTCCTTGTGTAGCTTTACTGTGCGTCCTAGTGTAGATAAATTGATTTGGAAGTGTGATTCTTTACCACTGTGCAGCTTTATTATTCCTGACGGCTAACCTGTGCCTTATATTATATATTCAAGGTATAGAGAGACTGCTACTGTTGCTGGGAGAAAAACCATCCTCTTCTAGTCCATCAGAGGGCGCCGCCTGTGAGCGTGTCCAGCAGAAAGCTGCGGTCACACTGGCCCGGCTGAGCAGAGACCCTGATGTGGCCCAAACAGCCATCCAGCTGAAAGGTGCCTTTCTGTAGCATTTAACAGTCATTTTATTAGTTAAATGCGCACATCATGCAGTAGAAAAAGGAGGGATCATCAAAAAATAAGTGACATACACATAAACAAAAGCTAATCAGCAGCACAGAAGAAAATATTTATGAATAAAAATCTTCCTACATCATCCCTAAATGTACTGAGTGCTGGTCAAAACTTCCAGCCAGCAAAATAAAAATATTTCTTCTGTTATGTTTTTTTCACCATCTTTTTGAAACCTAAGCCTGTCTGATAGTCTCTCATGCCTTTATTTGTGTATAATAGTAGACTTTACCGCGTGGGGTAAAAAATGATCATTTGAGATACATAAAGACATTAGTCTGTTGTAGATAAAGATCTGAAGAAAACATTCAAAACTTATAGAATTTATAATTAAAATTCAAGACGAGCCTGAAATGAGCTTTGGGGTACTCCATTTGTAATCAAAGAGATAAAAACCAAAATTTGGACATTCATTATGCATCCTCATAATTGTTTTTTTTTATTATTTTTTAACTACTCATTTTAACTATTGTGGCTCACAAAACAGAAATCTTCCACACCAGGAATTAATAGAAATGTCTTTACAGCTGTTCCTCTGCTTTCTGTGAAAGCTTTAAGGTACCTCAGAATTTGATGACTGTAAACGTACATATTTTATACCCTGTAACATTAAAGCAGAGGTGGAAAGAACAGCTCTCGCTTTTTTAAAGGCGTTGCCACTGAGTTTATTGAACGCAGGCAACTACAAAAAAAAGACTTCTACGCAATTACAGCTGCTTGGCACCTCAGTTTGACATCATTATCAAAGACCGGGACGAGCTGGTAACTGAAATGTTCCTCTGTTGTCTTTAGCTGTTCCTCGTCTCATTGAACTGTGTCGCTCCCCTACTGAGAGAAATAACAGTGACTCGGTGCTGGTCGCTTGCCTGGTAGGTGCAAACTGTGTGTTTTTGCGTGTGTGTGTGTGTGTGTGCACACCTTTACATATGTGCAAATGACTCTGTGTTTTGAATACAAATATATCATTCAAACAGACAAATTGCCTATTTAAGTTGTACTCATACTATACATTTTCAGCAGTCCGTCTGCAGTTCAGACTAAGGGCATTATACCACAGGCCTGTACAACATCATTGCACCAAATAACGCTCCTATTTATTTACATCTACAGGCAATATATAAAAAGCTGAAAATATACCCAACATCAGTCTCCCTAAGCCATGTTGGGAAACCTGACCGTCTCGCATCATTTCAGACATTGAGTGTTTAAATATGTACATATCATGAATAATATCTCAGCTCATACATTATCATTCTCTCATTCTGACCATAATTACTGAGACCAGATCTTAGGCCCGATGAGGGGGTTTGAAGCGCATAATGGTCAGGAGCTTAATTGGGCTGCCTCGCTGCGCTGAGAAATACCTTCTTCTTCACTGAAACCACACTTGTCAGTCTATTCAAATTAATGTGATTCCATTTTATCCTTTTAGCCAAGGGTTAAGCAGTGCATTTGTAAATGGTGAATTTTTACTTTCAAAAGACGCTGTGCTTTCACAGATCATTTGTAATCCTAAATGTAAATGTCAGAAGCGCTCCTGGCTGAATGGGTTTGAGGCGTCATGTATAAAAGTTATGCCGTCTTCAAATAAAGCGAAATGTTGAAAAAAATTACCGCGTATTCTTGAAAGAACTCCTGGCCTGATACAGGACTGAATTGGCATTTTCATTACAGCTTGTTGCTGATAAAAGTTTTTTTTCTGTTTTTTTTTACTACTGTTGCTATCAACATGTGCAATTCTATCTCCTCATTTGTCTATGTGCATGCTGGCATATTTATGAATACAGCACAGCGTGATGAAGACGTATGACAACATGTGTGTCTTTTGTGTTTGTTCACATGCTTACTGTGATCATCTGTGTCTTCAGGCTGCTCTGAGGAGGCTGGCAGCGGGTTGTCCAGACAGCATTGAGGCAGCCGACCACCAGCAGTTGATCAAACCTCGGCTGGTTGACTCTTTCCTGCTGTGCTCCAACATGGAGGAGAGCTTTGTATGACGGCCTGCACAAAAACACTGAGAGTGAACTGAACTTGTGTATATACAAAGACATGTACTGATATCTGCTCTGAAAGATTGTAATTATTTCATGACTAACGCTTTGTTTGCCACTTTTGCCTTGATTAAATGTTTCTCAAATGTTGATACTGGGCATGCTGGATTTGGAGGGTGTCAGCTAATGGAAAAAGCTGAAAAGGTGCAGAGGATATATATATATATGTAAATCTATATAAATGAGTTGACTGGTGGAAGTCAGTTTACACATTAAATGCATTGAACGTGCATGCTGTTCTAGGTAAAAATTTGTCATTAGTTCACATTATTCCACAGAGAATTTCACAGTTTCAGTAATCATTACAATAAGTATTTGCATGACTGGGTACCACCAAAAAGGAAAGAATAACATGTTACAAATTAAAATGAAGTACTTTATTTTCTACCACAGTGCAACTGATATTATTTTCAAAGCATGTCTGGTTGCTGTCACCGCAAGAAGGTCTTGGATTCAAATCCACCAGGCAGCTGGGGCTCTTCTCTGTGTCTCTGTGGAGTTACGGGGGAGTTCTTCCTTCCCACTGTCGCTGAGCACTTGGTCAGAGGGGATCAGCTGATTGCTGGGGTTTTCATCCCAATATTGTCAGACCTGCACCTAAGAGTATAAAGTGAGTTGTGAATTGGTGCTATATAAATAAAAATGAATTGAACTGAAAGGACTTTGCAAGTTCTCCCTGTGCCAGTCTAGCTTCCTCCCCCCAGTTCAAACACATGCATATTAAGATAACTGGTGACTCTAAATTATCCGTAGGTGTGAATGAGGGCATGAATAATTGTCTGCCTCTCTGTGTTAACCCTGTGATAAACTGGCAACCTGACTGGGTGCATCCCACCTCCTCCCTGTGTTTGGTGAAAACAACCATTTTTTCCTGATAACCATTCATAAATTATTACAGCTGCAAAGGGTAAATGTTGTGCTTTATTTTTTGTATGTTTTCTACCATAACTGACAGGCCACTTAAAGTATTTCAAATCTTTAATCGAGGCATACATATAAACAAACATATATTGCTTTTAAAAAGTACATTTTATGGCACAATGAGTTATTCTGTTGAAGACATTTGCCATTAATCCCAAATATTGCATTTGCTACTTGAAAATGAATCTTGAAATGCTTTTTATTTAAAGAGAATTACCATTATTGTATGCAATGCATGGAATAAAGGCAATCATCCATCTGCTGTTGACTGTCTTTCATTATTGCTGTCAAATTTATTGCTGAAGCTTTGTTTATGTGCTTGTTAAGTAAGAGCATGGTCAACCCGTGAAACCACATGCGGAACTAAGAAGGAAAAAAAGATAAAATTAGTTCCAAATTCTATCTAATAGTCATACGTTTTTTTGTTTATTTTTAAAAATCTTTTAAATCTTCCAGTCATGCAGTAAAGGGGAACCAAATCCTTTTGTCTTCATTGTGTTGCAGTTAAAGGAAGCCAAAAAATAATTTAGTGCTATTGAATTTTGCACAGCTGAAGGTCATTTTGGTATTTTGGGGTGCTGCAAAATCTTCTTACAAAGAAATAAACTGTCTTTGGTTAGTGATTGTTATGTGTCATAAACTATTATGGTAGGGCATGAACCACAAAAAAATGAGAAACATTTCCAGGACAGGAGAATAACCTGTGTAGCACCATTATCGAACTTTTTTTTAATCACCTTGTGGTGGCATCAAGGCCAAGATTTTGTAAGTTTTAGGGCTGGGTAGCAGTGCTCTGCATTTATATTGATAAACATTACAGTGAATCGTTCTAAATCAAGCAAATACAAGCAGCTGTATTTGAGACTAAGATGATTACGGTGATTTTAAATTGTATTAATAATGACGATCTGGAAAGTGTGACCGCAGAAGCTACAGAAAATCATTCCTTGGATCTACTGTATGGTGCTTTCACTGTTTGACACAAAACTGCTGTTTTCATTGAAAAATCTATAAGAACTTAAGTTACTTACTCAGAAAAACAGCAGAAAGTTGGCAAACTTCATGGACTACTGTATCTAGCAGCAAGAGTAGTTAGGAATAATCTTCATCCTTCATCATCGTCTGCTTATCCAGTTCAGGGTCACTTGGTGTCATAGGGCAAAAGGCAGAGTACACCCTGGATTTCGCCAACACTGAGAGACAGACAACCGTTCACACCTACAGACAATTTAGAATCAACAGTTAAGCTAATATTTGCATATCTTTGAACTCTGGGAGGAAGCCAGAGCACCTGGAAAGAACCCACGCAAGCACAGGGAGAAAATGCAAACTCCAGGCAGAGAGGCCTAAGCTGGCTGCCTGCTGGATTCAAACCCTGACCCTCTTGCTGTGTGGTAATAGTGCTAACCACCGCACCACCTAGTTGAAAATAATCACAGAGCCAAAAGAAAGTGAACATTTGGCTTGCACTCACTCATTCTTGTCTGATAAAGGATTCCAGTTGCTCAACAGTCCTGGGTCTTCTTTGTCGTGTTTTGCATTTTATGATGCAAATGTTTTCAGTTGGTGAAAGGTCTGGATACAAGCAGGCAGGCCAGTCCAGCGCCTGGACTCTTCTACTATGAAGCCATGCTGTTATAATATGCAGTATGTGGTTTAGCACTGACTTGCTGGCCTTACTAGGAAAAGACATCATCTAGAGGGGAGCAAATGTTGCTCTAAAACCTGTAGATATCTTTTAGTATTTACCTGTACCATAGGCACTAATGCACACCCACATCATTAGTGATGCAGGCTTTTGAACTGAACTGAAGCCGGATGGTCCCTGAACGTCCAAATGAGTTTCAAATTTCAATTCCTCTGACCACAGAACAGTTTTCCACTTTGCCTCAGTCTATTTTAAATGAGTTTTGTGCCGGAGATCATGTCCACATAAGGCTCCTTCTTTGCATGATATGGCTTTAACCTGTATTTGTGGTTGGCACGGCCAACTGCGTTTGCAGGACTTTCAGCAAATTAGCATGGTGGCGTGAACAGATGCTGGGGCTCTGGGCTCTACCATTCATCGCTTTTTTTGGTTTGTTTTTGTACGTCTTTTGGGCAATCGTAACTTACAGCCGACAAGACCTCCTGTTACCGGTACTACAGAGAGTTTCTTCACTCCCTCAACGTACCAGCGGAGATAGCCAGAACACCGGGCTCTCCATGGTTCGTAATACCTGAGAACAAAAGGAAGAGGCGGCCGCCGCAGAAATGAGGCTGCAAAGCAGGCGCGTTGGAGAGGCTAAAGAAAACACCACATGCCAGGTCTATTGTGAACAAAATGGATGAGCTGAGGCTACAGTTGGAAGACAACAGACTCATCAGGGACTGCTGTTCTCTGATCAACTGGAGTCCTGGCTCCACGCAGCCGTGGAGCTAACAGGACGCATCGTACACAGGAACAAGAAGGTGGGGGTCTTTGTATTTATATTAGCGATAAATGGGCAAATAACAGTAAGACTGTAGACAGTCACTGCTCTCTAGACTTAAGAGTATTTGGCAGTTAAATACAGACCTTTTTTCCTCCACTGTGAGTTTTCACCAGCTGTTCAGATCGCAGCAGTGTATATCGCCCCTGATGGATCCTAAAGCTAGCTTGGCCCTTAGCCTGTTACATAGTGCCATTAGCACCCAGCTGAATAAATATCCAGAGGTAGTACACATAATAGCGGGGGAATTTAATCATGTAGACCTAAAAGTAGTGTTCCTCAGATTCCACTAGCGTGTGACCTGTGCTACACGAGGGATAAGCATACTGAATAAAGTGTACCCCAATATTAAACAGGGATACAGGCTGTACAACACCCCACCTGGGTCACTTGGACCACATATCCCTGTTTATGTTAACAGCCTACACCCCCGTCAGGAAAAGAGACCGCCCCCACTTCAAAAATCTTTAAAACGTGGCCTGAAGGTGCCTCCTCACAGCTGCAGGACTGTTTTGAAACTACAGACTGGAGTATTTTTGAATCTCAGGACCTGGAAGCGTACGCTACATCCGTACTTTCCTACATCAAGCGCTGCACAGACACTCTCACTACTGACAAATGCATCCGGGTGTATGCCAACCAAAAACCTGGGATGACAAGAGAGGTCAGGACTCTGCTTAAGAACAGAAACACTGCCTTTACATCCTGTGACATGGAACTGTACAGTGTAGTCAGGGCAAGCCTGAAAAGAGGCATCAGACAGGCCAAGTTGGATTGCAAAAATAAAATCGAAGACCACCTCCCCAGGAACAACTCGAGACAGGTATGGCGGGGGGTCCAAAACATTGCAAATTACAAATCCAGATCCAGTGCTGTGGATGGCAGTTCTGCACTGGCAGAAGAGTTGAACTGTTTCTTTGCCCACTTCAAACCAAAAACAACACAAGAAGTGGCAACATCACACCCACCAGCCAACACCAGCCACATCTTCACAGTGGGGGAGCATGACGTGAGGCACATGCTGAGGGCAATAAACCCCAGGAAGGCAGCAGGACCTGATGGCGTCACTGGTAAGGTGCTGAAGGATTGTGCAGACCAGCTCACAGGGGTCTTTGCAAAAATATTCAACCTATCCCTAGCACAAGCCACTGTCGCATCCTGCCTTAAGTCTTCAACCATCATCCCTGTCCCAAGAAAGACCACCATCTTTAAATGACTTCCGCCAAGTTGGTCTCACTCCAATTATTATGAAATGTTTAGAGAAAGTGGTCAGAAGTCATATCATTCAAGGCCTTCCAACAACATTAGACCCCCACCAGTTTGCATACAGAAAAAATAGGATGCTATAGTCACAGCCCTCCACGTGACCCTGACCCATCTGGAACAGAAAGACAGCTATGCCAGGCTTCTTTTCATTGACTATAGCTCGACATTTTACACAGTCATCCCTAACAGACTGGTAACAAAACTGATCAACCTTGGCTTCCCACGCCTTATCTGTCTCTGGATTAAAGACTTCTTCAGCGACCACCCACAGAGAGTCCTCTGCACTCAACCTCAACCCTGGTTCCCCACAAGGACGTGTGCCGAGTCCCCTGCTATACACTCTCTACACACATGACAGCACCTCCACCCATCCAGATAACTCCGTCATAAAGTTTGCGGACGACAAAACAGTAGTAGGGCTCATTAAAGTGGGTGATGAGTCAGCATACAGGGAAGAGGTGGAAAACCTGTCATCATGGTGCAGCAAGAGCAGTCTGGTCCTTAACACTACAAAGACCAAAGAAATAATAGTGGACTTCTGGAAAAACAGATCTGACCCTCAGCTCATATACATCAACAGGGAATGTGTGGAGAGTGTCTCTGTTTTCAAGTTTCTGGGCCTGCACCTAGATGATGACCTAACCTGGAAAACCAACAACACTGCACTGATCAAGAAGGCACAGCAGCGACTCCACTTCCTGAGGGCCCTGAGGAACAACACCCTAGCCGAGGAGCTGCTGGTGTCCTTCTACAACTGCTCTGCGGAAAGTGTACTGGCGTACTTCACTTCAGTGCAGTATACCAGTTGCTCTACTGTTGAAAGAAAGTGTTCCAGAGGGTCATCAAGGCAGCACAGAAGATCATCGGCTGTGCTCTTCTCTCCTCAGAGGAGCTGTACAGGTCCCACTGTCTAAGTAAAACCCACAGCATCCTGAAGGACACATCCCACCCAGCACATCACCTGTTTCGACTGCTTCCCTCAGGTAAAAGTTTGTGGCAGCAGAATTAGAAGAAAGATTAAACAACTATGTCTTGTTTGGGAGGGTTGGCAGGAAAGAGCCTCTACTCTCTAAAAAGAACATAGCTTAGGTTTGCAAAGTTCCATCTGTACAAACCACAAGACTTCTGGAACAATGAACAAACCAGTAATGTACCCCTTCAGACCAGTTTTCAAGTACAGTGGCCGAGGGGTGATGATTTGGGCTTGTTTTGCAGCCACAAGAACTGGGCACCTTGCAGTCATTGAGTCGATAATGAACTCTAGAGTCAAACTTCAGGCCATCTGTCTGATATCTAAAGCTTGGCTGAAATTGGGTCATGCAACAGGACAATGATCTCAAGCACACCATCAAATCTACAACAGAATGACTGGAAAAAAAAAAAAAGACTCAAGGTGTTGCAATGACACAGTCAAAGTCCAGACCTCAATCCCATTGAAATGCTGTGGCAGAACCTTAAATAGCTGTGCGTAAGCGAATCCCGCAAAACATAGCAAAGAAAACAAAGAAGAGCGTGCCCAAATTCCTTCACAACAATGTGACAGACTGTAAAAATCATACAGAAAATGATTACTTCAAGTTATTGCCATTTAAAGTGGCTGAACAAGCTATTGAGTCATGGAGTATACTACATTTTTCACATGACTGCGTCGAGTCCTGTGAAAACTTTCTTTCTCACACGACTGTATATCCTTTGACCAGTCTTAAGAAGTGGCAAAGTAAACTATTTCTGATTCTCACTGAATGTTAAACAGGCTGCAGTCAGCTTCTGTTCATGGGTCAGTTATTTTATTGTCTAGGCAGCCGAAGTTTTCTTAAGCCCTCCCCACCACCAACCTCCAGCTTTCTCAGAGAAACAAAACTCACTTGCACATCTGTCTTGTCACAGATTTTAGAAAAACTTCTGCATGAGGCTAACAGAAAAAATAAGAGGTGAAGAGACTAAAAGATGGTGGGTCCAAAGATTTACCTGTTGGTCCTCAGTGAACCACCAAGTCCACTCAAAGGACATTTTGACAGCTTTTCAGACATTGAGAATTCATTCAATTACAATAGCATTAAAAAGCCCAAGTTCTGAAGAGTTTAATATAAAACTTTGACATGTGATTGGGACATGATTCAGTGAGTAAAAGGAAAGAAATATGTGAGGGGCTATATGCAAAACTTGTCCTTTGTATTGTCATTCCTTTGATAAAAACACAGCTTTTTTCACAAGCCTTCCTCTCCTTGGAGAGACAATTGAGGGCCTTCTTGCTTTCACAGTAGCTTCTTTTTCACCTAAGGGCACTAATGCTGAGCCTGGACTTGTAACACTCCAGCCCAGTATTGAAACAATTGAGCTGCGTTGTGTGTGCGCGTGTGTGTTGTCCAGCATACACGTGGGACTGTGTTCAGAGGCCTTTGTGATAGAATATGCTCCTGCCTCGCTTTGTTGAAACCTGATGAAATATGTATCGACGCAGAGGAGGATTAAGAAGAAGGCCTAAAAAACACAGGTTCTTTTGATATTATTTTGGTTTCACCATGACCATGAGACCAAGCATTGTAGCTGAGTTTTTCTCAGTTTCTGAGCTCTTGAACTTACAGTCTCCTCCCTCTGTACAATCTACTGTGGTCTCTGTATGTTGTTGCCATTCCTTTTGTTTTCATCTAATGGCAACTTGAATTTTTATTATAAAGTGGCGATTAAGTTAATGAAGAAATCAGCCAATCGTTCAGTCTTCATCTTCATCAAAAAAACTGTGTCATGACCAGGTGTGAGACAATTGGTACCCTCACTTTTACTATTGGGAATGCACATTATAAATAAAATCCTTATTCTTTCATCTTCAGCTTGTTCACTGTCCCAAACTATATATCACAGACATTTTGGGTAAGAAAAGGATCTGAGGGCTTCTAAAACACCCCTCTCTGGCTCTCCTGAGACCTGAATATTTTATGTGTCACATCTTGGCTTGGAAAAGTTTCTCTCTGTCTTGCTCTTTTTATTTCAGAGAGCTAAAATTATTGAAATTTCTTCTTCCTTTGAAAATGCTTTTAGAAGTTGATACATAGGACTTTGCTTTAACAAAACTCACAAATTAGGGAGAAATAATGTGTCCAAACTTAGAAGACAAATTCCTTTGGCCAAGAGATTAAAAGTGATGCAAGTCTGCATATTTTCAAGCTGCACATAAAGAAGTGTGGACTCTTACTTCCATTGTTAGAGTATTGATGAGCTGTACTGCACATTCACATCTAAGGCCCAAGGTCTCCATCATCAACACGGAAAAAGTGAAAGAGTCCAAGAAACAAATTTGAACAGATTTTTTTATTTCACTTGCCACATTTCATTCAGTACAAATGCATTCAGACCATTATCACAGGTTTATGGACAGTTTGCGTCAGAGGGCACTGATGGCACAACCTCCAAATCCACAAAGCCATAATCCATAATATTACAGAAGTGCCAATTCACAACAAAAGTCTCCATAAAGTGCTTTACACTGTAATGTAAAGATCCTACAGTGTTACCTGGGCTTTGTTGACTATTTGGTAGCTCTATCAGAACATCACTGATTTAGTAGCACAGTTCACAGGTTATTGCAATGTATAAAATATAGAAAGAAAGCTATGAGTTTTATTGTGAATGGTTGGCTATGTTGCTCAAATAATGAGACATACAATCCAATGAGAAGCCAAGGATGTTTACAAACAGTCCTATCACCACAATATAAAAGTGTTTGAGATCAGGAGTATATGGTCTGTAGTAATCATGGCCATAAAAAGTATGAAATATGTAAATTTATCAACATGTCATGGTATTAATCATATTACTGATGTTATTGCAATGGTGATAGGAAGGCAACAACTACATATTCCTAATGTAGGAATAGCTATCGCAGCACTATTAGCAGCAAGTCTATCATGTAAAAGCAGAGAACCACTGAAGGTCTGTCAGTACAACAGGAATAGCAAATAGTCACAGTGGAACATTGCTAGCTTCAGGTATTATTATGCCATAAATAAACCCAATGATATATATTCTTAGGAGTAGCAATTCTCGTGAAAATGGAAACAGGCCAATAAAATTACATACCTGACCTTGGCCAGTTTGGATTAAGACACGTTAGGTGATCATTGTGTGCAAGACTCATTAATATTTGACCAATATTCTAAGAGGGGTCGTGATTTTTGTGACTTGTGGACAGATGGAAGAATGGACAGTTAGATGGATGGCCAGATATGGATGCTTCACTCTGGATTCATCTCATTAGTCCTTTGACTGGATGAGCTAAAACGTAGGTACTGAACTGATATTTGTCTCAAACATATAAAATATTGCCAATTTTAACACGTTTTTCCCTGTAACATCATTCATATTTGGGCCAGAGAGCTAAAATTAAATAGCAAACTACTATTGCTCGGGGGACATATATCTGCCAAGTTTGGTGAAGCTCTCACCAAATCTGTAAAGAGCTGCTGTGATAATATCACAAATGCAACACAAGCTGGTTAAAACCATAATATCTCCCGACTTTTGCCTGTATGAGTAGTGGTATGATTCTGATGCATTACTAAACCTAAACTACAAGTGCTATTTATGCTTCATCTTGCAAATACATTTTTCTTGCATGCCAGACGTTATGAAATAGCTCAGTCTCCTTATTTAAATTTTCTAAGAAAAAGTTGACGGATTTTGTGCAGAGCCGCATCGATGGAAACTGCCAACACCTGCCTCTTCAGTTTTGATTTTTACTCTCTTTCAAGTGGTCTTGTGTGCTTATGTTAGAATTATAGGAGGCACCTTAGCCTCTTGGTAGGTCGTTTTTAATAAGGCAATGCCAATTATAACATTGACAGTGCAGGAGCAGCAATTGCAGTGCAGGCTGTGATGTCTCACTCAACCTGCCAGGTTCCATTAAAACAAACTCAGGTATGTTTCCCTGCTTAAAAAGATGGGTCATTGGGTTAATTATGTCCTTTGACATACAAGAGCAAAGTGGAGTTTAGCCATAATGTACAGCTCCACATTTGGCAACAGCAAACACAGCATATCAGCGCAAAGACCTCATACGAACCGTCAAGCATGGCGGTAGAGGGGTGATGATTTAGTCTTATTTTGCAGCCACAGGACCTGGACACCTTGCATTCATTAGGTCGACCATGAACTCCTCTGTATACCAAGGTATCCTAGAGTCTCAAATGTAAGGCCATTTGTCCGAGAGTCAAAGCTTGGCCCAAATTGGGTCATGCAACAGGACAATTTTCCCAAGCGCACCAGCAATACAGAATCAAGGTGCTGCAATGACCTAGTCAAAGTCCAGACCTCAACAAGACTGAAATGCTGTGGCAGAACCTCAGGACAGCTGTTCATGAAGGTCCTCATGAACCTCAGTGAACTGGAGCAACGTCGTAAAAAAGAGTGAACCAGCATTCCTGCATCAGAATGTAAATGACTGAAAGAATCATATAGACAATGTTACTTCAATTTATTGCAGCTAAAGTTAGTCTGACAAGCTACTGAATCCAACGGTGCACTTAGTTTTTCATAGAGTACATAGAGTCCTATAAAACTTTCTTTCTCATATGACTGTATATGCCAGTGCACTCTTGTTATGAGCTGGCTCTAGTGGCTAAAAAGTGCACATTATTCCCAATAAAGCTGGTAAGACAATGCTTCCACTGAGAGAGATTGTACCTTTTCCTGCTACTGATTGTGGATTCAGCAGGTTCAGCAACTAGGCCACCAGTGTTCCTAATTGTGGTGTCGCGACACATATATATTACTGGTTTACAAAGATGTATTTATCCCAGATGTTTTTGCAGTTGTTATCTTTATAAAATGTTGTGAACATGAAATTGTATTTCAGTAAAAACACAGATAATTAAATATACTTACATCACCCACAACAATATAACTACCGTAGGTTTTAAGATTCAGTCTTGGCACTAGGTTGTCTAGGTCTCTGTTTTGGTTTTTGTGCTGTGCTTTTTTCTGCAGAAGCCCACTGGAGGGTAATTAGCTGCACAGGCTATACCTGGGCCCCCTGAGCATGGCTATAGAAGCTCCCTCCTTCATGCAGTCCCTCGCTCTCTCTCTCTCTCTCTCTCTCTCTCTCTCTCTCTCTCTCTCTCTCTCTGTGACTCTGACACCAGGTCTCAGACCATGACCAGCTCAGCTACGGCATGATTTCTTGGGTTTCTTGCGTTTTATACACACCCTGCCACTCATCCATGCATTCAGACACAGCACTACTGACCTGCAGACAAACACACATTCTCTTCATTTTACTGTGTTTTTCTCCATAAATTCTCATTTTTTTAAGTCACCACCCCATCTTGTCTCCCACCTAGGTGGCCAGATGCCCCTCTTTATGTGGGATTGCACAGCTTTATTGCCCCTTGTCCTTCTGTTCCACATCTTGAGACTATGTCTTACATCTTGACTGGCTCTGCAGGACATCTATGTTTCTGAAGCCTGGTACAACCAGGTGCATGTAAAGAAAACAGGAAAAGCTTTTTATTATAGTCAAGTGAAGGTTTGCTTTTCTAATGCTATGGACATCAGGGAAATCTTTGTGAATTTTGGTGAATATGATGGAAACCACCAGAAATAAAAAATAGAAGTAGTATATACTGAGAAGTTTTTGTTTGATTTACTATTTTTTGATTTTGATGTGAAGTGACATAGTATATATGTCTGTCCTAATTGGCTACAAATTGCTAAAATTATCAGCTGTGGCTCAAAAATGGTGTGCCAATCTACGGACGCACAACTTCTGAAATCCACAGATGGTTATCAGACAGCAGCTAAAATAAAAGACAATACGGGAGTAAATAATGACTATCACATGAGACAAAAAGAACAAACTTCAGTTTTCTTTTATCCTTACTATATTTATTGTTGTTACTGTGAGTTGGAAAAGTTGCATAAAAATACATTCGGCTTTTACATGCTAAATGCCAGTCTGGTAACTTGCACAGTTTTTACTTTAAAGTTAGATATGTCAGTTTCAGACTACCTCCCAGCATTGCTAAACGCTACATCCCACAAACACAGTGTTTGCTCCACATTTAGTTTGTTGGAATCTGGTTACCCTACTCTCACCCCTTGTCACAGTCTATGAGCCAGCCTGTGACGTTGTACATTCTTTCCATGGTTCTTCCAGAGTAAAATAAACTGCTGTTGAGCGATTTAGTTTTCAGACTGGTTTTGCACCATTCCCCTGGTTGACTGAGCTCATTAGAAAAGCCTAAATCAACTAAAACAGTATCTGTTTATTTACCTCAGTCACTGCACTGTTAAAATTTCTGCACATAGTGCCTTAAAGACACACACACACACACACACATACACACAATCCCACGTTAGTATCCACCTGCTGCACATATAGACCTCAAAGTATGACGACTAATTATGACTTAAGTGCCATCACTGTTGGACAGCCAATTAAAAGGGTAATATTCCTGTTTACTGATAACTCCCCAACTGGCCCCTTTTTGAGGGCCCAGTGGGATTTTAATTGCTAAAATACAACCGCAACGCTGAGTGTAAATTAATATCTGCACTTGTGGTCACAACTTTTGGTCAAAGTCAGTGGAGGGTAAAAGCTTAATGCCAAAAAAATGCCCAAGAATGTGCACAGCACAGAAGCCCCTTTCATAATTTTGTTCTATGTGTCTTGACACTGCAGAATGAACGCAGGATAAAAATGTTATGCAATAAAGACAAATCACTGCTAGGTGAATAGCTTTTTCTTTTCTTTCGGCTATACTTTACAAGGCGGTAATTCACCATTTTGTGCGTCACTATCTGTTTATTTTTTTATTTTATGAGTATAAATTATAGTCATTATGACAATACTGATGGTCTGTAAATACTGCCTGAAAGAGGCACTTGTAACTCAACAACCAAACACCTGGATTTGCCAGTTAACTGTATTAATTTGATGATGTGGTCCTGCTGGCTTCATTGAACGATGGGCCCCAGGGTGGTTGGCAGCCAAGAGTGAAGGCTATGTGGCCATGGTTCTCAGCTGGAAAAGGGTGGAGTGTCCACTCCAGGTTGGTGCCCCAAGTTGGTGAGTTCATGTACCTTCTTGTTCACGAGTGTGGGAAGGTGGGAGTGGGACACTGAAAGCTGGATTGGTGCAGTGTCTCTAGTGATGCAGGTGCATTACCAGTTTGTCGTTGTGAAGACAAAGCTGAATGTAAAGCTACCCTTCACCCTAGGTCACGATATACGGGTGGTGACCAAAAGAATGAGATCGCAATTATTGTACAAGTGGCAGAATTATGTTTCCTCCAGAGGGTGTCTAGACCCTCTCCTAGTGATAGTGTGACGAGCTCAGTCATCCAGGAGGGGCTCAGAGTAGAGCTGCTACTCCTCCACATTGAAAGGACCCAGTTGAGGTGATTCAGACATCTGAATAGGATGCCTCCTGGACACCTCCTAGGTGAGGTGCCCTGGAGCAGAACAAGCACATGGTAGAGAGTTCATAGCTCTCAGCCAGCTGGAGCTGTAGGAGATGGCCTGGGAGAAGGAAGCCTAGCCATCTCTGCTTAGACTGTTGCCTTCCCATCTGGATGAATGGGAGGAGAGGTGATCATTGATAGAGGTTAAAAGTGGTTGCCGTTTCTAGAGGAACTTTGGTGGGTACATTCTTATTTCTAAGTTGTCTTTTAATGATATCTAAGTGGTCCTGCATATACATTACATTTATGTACAGTAAGTCAATCAGAGGCACTGAGCTGAGTTGAACTCAAAGCTACATGTGGCTCTTTTTCCCAACTCCTGTGGCTTTGGATAAATAAATTTGGATAAATAAATAAAATCTCAATAGATAAAACTATGGAAGTAAAAAAAAATTTTTAACTTTTATTTTTATTAATCATTGCTCTAAGTAATTTTTTTACATTCTCCAGCTGTAAAAATGTGTAACCTATACACCAAATTAAAAAAATCTACTAAAATTTACATCATCGCCTACATCACCTGGTGCCTTATCCTCTTAATTCTGCTGAACCTTAATTAGTGGTACTTGGTAGTGGGCATAGATATAAACACATGAATGTCTTGAGTTATTAACTCAGCCACAGGGGCCCACAAGCAAGTGTAGTCCTAGTGCCAGTCCCAAGCCCAGGGAAATGGGGAGGGTTGCGTCAGGAAGGACATCTGGCTTAAAATCTTGGCCAAATCAAATATGTGGATTTATGATGCGACATGCATAGGGTTCGTGTGAGGGAAGAGGAGTTAGATGGAAGCCAATGAGCCACTGTGGTGACCCCTAAAGGGAGAAGCAGAAAATAAAGAAGAAGAAAAAAAAGACTAGTTATGGATTCCAAATCCAAAAAGAGAGTCACCAAGGAAAATAGAAGATTTGACAGACTAGCAAACTAGCAGACAAAAACTGAAAAAGAGGACTGCAGCAATATTGAACTGCACCTCAGTCAAAACTCAATTAAAAGTGGTGTTTTTAAGTTTTAAAATGATTGTATGTTCATTATTTAATCTAATTGCTTATTTATCACTGAGCAGTCAACTTGGTCCAACTATCAGTGACTTCACACAACATCTGCACCTTTGACCCACGTGTGCCCAAAATTATATACTGCTTACCTTCCATCCTGTCAAAACCTAATAAATAAGCTTTTTCTTTTGGCCTGTGTTGTCTTGCCTTGCCTTTTACTTGTTTAAAACTGTCAGTCAAGTTACTTTTTTCCTGTTAAATTTAAGTCCCATAGTATGGCCGGCAGTGTTTCACTCTATTTTTCAGTCAATTTTCAGCCAGGGCCAACTTACCCACTTAATAGGACAAAAACAATATTATGCCTCCATACCATTTTGAATATAGAATATTCTGATGAAAGAAACTTCCCACATTGCCATTCAAAATTCAGAAAAATGAAAGACATGACAATTCAGAAGAGGCTTCTTAGGTGCAATAGCAAGCACTAAAGAACACGAGGCAGTATTTGCTGTACAGTAAACTTTCACAGGCCTTCAAGGTGAAACAAAACCATTTTTTCCTTTTGTGTTCTGCAGAATATTTGGAGGATCGTCGTGTTTTTGTTCAATTGTTGCCTGAGTGCGCCTTAATTTGTGCCTGCCAGGCAGGACAGCGGGAGGTCTCGGTGTGGGTCACAAATGACTCTCAAATAAAAGCCCCGTGCCAAGGCTCAGAAAGCTCCTTTTTTCTTAAGACCTGTGGCCTTGATCAAGTGTTCAGCATATTCAGAGCTGTAATTTATTTTCCACAGAGTAAAAGGAAAAAGGTATAAACAAAGGTGATTAATTTTCAGTGAAAGGAAATGAACATTTTGAATCTTTTTCTTTCACTAAAAGAACTCTTGAACGGAGTTTACAGTAGTCCATTGGGTGGAGACCAGTATGCTTCTGGAAAAAGGAATGAATTAATAAAATGTGGTGATTAAAATTTGAACAGCTACAGTCTACTTTCAAAGGGTGTTTTTTATTAAGCCTGTATTTATGCATTTTAGCGTGTGTGTGTGTGTGTGTGTGTGTTTGAGAGAGGGAGAGAATGTGAGAAAGACACCAATGGTCTCCAGGGATTGGAGGAACTCCGACAGAGAGAAACTGCCTTGAACATCCTGTGAGCAAACACATTCTGTCTGAACAAACATGTTTGTGACTCCAAAGTTAAGAGGACCCTCAGCGATATGATTAATTCTAAGCTTTAAATGGTTTCCTGATATTGTTTGGATGACTTCAAGATTGCAAAAATGACAACAAAAACCAAACAGATTCTCACATTTCTCTAGAAATAAAGCCATCAGTTAATCAAGAGCATCTGATTAGCAGCACCTTGCTGCTAACTACCCAAAGGGTATCCATAGTTTTTCTCAGGACTGCATAGAGCCCTGTGAAAACTTTCTTTTTCACATGACTGTACATGGATCCATCCAAATGTACATGCACAGTGCTGAACAAATTTATTAGACCACCACCCAATGCAAGGTTGATGCCACAGCTGCCCTAAATTAGCAGCATTTTTTAATGTTTCCGTAATGGGTAATGCGCCAGTATGTAGAAGCTCTTTAACTGAAGTGATATTTTTAATGCTTAAATATAATTATCTTTGTTATCTATGAATTTTTAAATGTAATATTTTACAAAAAAAACACCTGGAAAAATAGTAAAGTGCATTATTATTTCTTGATTAAGATCTCAAATTATAGTTATTTACTTGCATTTCTGAACAGAAATAAATGTTTTATTGGTTGAATTTTATTCAACTGTTCTAAACAAACCACAAGACTTGAACAGTGTTCTTTGGACGGACTAGATCAAAGCTGAGATGAATGGTCATAACGCACAGCGCCGCCTTTGGTGAAAACCAAATCCAGGATAAAGATCTCATAACTGTCAAGCGCAGTGGTGAAGGTGGGTGTCTTGGACTTGTTTTGCACCCACAGGACATGGGCACCTTGAAGTCACTGAGTTGGCAATGAGCTCCTCAGTATACCAAAGTATCGTAGAAGTCAAATGTAAAATGTAAAGCTGTCTGCCCAAGCACAGCAGTAAATTGACAACAGAATGGCTGAAAAAAAAAAAAAAGAGAGAAAAAAGAGGA
>VUQH01080080.1:0-11610 GCA_015106775.1 Etroplus canarensis | reverse complement strand
GGGAAAAAAAAAAAAAAAAAGAGAGAATCAAGGTGTTGCAATGACACAGTCAAAGTCCAGACCTCGACCCGATCGTGGAATAAAGAATGCACCAGAATTCTTCCACAATGATGTGACAGACTGATAAAGTCATACAGAAAATATTTACTTCAAATTATTGCTGCTAAAGGTGGTTCTACATGTTATTCAGTCATAGAGTGCACTTAGTTTTTCATACTGCATAAAGTATGTCTACAGATTAAGACTAATAGGGACATTAAAACAGTGGCACATTCTTGCTTTTCTTAAGAGACCCTAAGTACACATGCACACATACATATAAACATGAGATATGCTTACATTATTCGGATTAGAAGTTTTCAAGTCTCTCTTCTAAAAACCCAACTCAGTTCATTAGAAGGCCAATTTAATCTGTTAAACTTCTCTGTGCTTCAGCAAATCTTTACTGTATCCCTCTTGCATTCATTGGCTGGAGACATTTCTGACCAGTTCTTTCCTAATCCCCTCCTAACCATAGCGTAACTTTGAAACATGAGTTAATTATAATTAAAATGGTGAATGGAGATGAATCTCAATAATACTATAAATGGTCTAATGTCCCCACAACAATAGAAATGTAAGTACACATGGAAATATCCACATGCTTTCCTCGCTTTGGTCCTCCGAGCCCCATTCAACATTCACAGGCCACCACAGCACGCCTTCTCCATTTAGGGCTTCCATTCCACCCAAACATACCCACGCGCACTCACACACACACACACACACACACACACACATACACACACACCACTCTCCTCTCTCTCCATCTAACCTCTCAGAGGATTTGTGGAGAGATTGTTTCTCCTGCAGACGACCAGGCAGCAGAATTGTATTTGTTTTTTCTGTATCGCTGCCCACAACTGCAGACAGTAGCAAACCGCCGCGCTGCGTTTGTTAACTGTCTGTGTCCACAGTTATGACGGAGTGTATCATGTAACAGCCCCAGAATCCATCGCCTTTAGGTTTTATATATCTAACAAGGCTGAGTTTGTTTGACACAGCTTTAGATTGGCAGCAGGAATTCTTGGTCTACAGGGTCCAGATATTTTAAGCGATATGAAGTATAATTTAAAACTGTAGTGGATTTCAGGAAATGGTAGTTGTCCCGTTGTTATTATGAGTGCTTTTATTTATTTGTTTGTTCATTTATTTATTTATTCATTCATTCTTTCATTCATTCATCCAGATTAGGAGTGTCAATTGTACAGTTTATGGGACAGAATTAGCCCACCAAAGGGTCCAATCAGGCTCATTGAATGGCTTTGAAAAATGTGGAAAAGAAAAGAAAGGTGTCAATATTGTCTCTAAGCATATTTTCATCAGTTTTATAGTCTTATTACGGTTAAAGACACTGGCTGTCATATACCAAATTAGGAAAGATAAGTTTTTTAAATTATTATTACTTCTTCTTATTATTGTTATTGTTATTATTACTGTTAGAATTTGTTTTAATAACAGGAACGTTCTTTCTCCTTACTATTTGCAAAAGAAAGAATTTTCATTTATTTTAAACAGTTAAAGTTTTAAAAAAGCTATGAATTCACAGATGATTTCTGTTTTTTAATTACAGGACAAAGTCCTCTTTTCTAACACTTGGAGCCCAATTGTGGTGGACTTCCGCAGACATCGGTCTACTCTCCCCTCGTCAGTGAACATCCAGGGAATGGACATTCAGAGAGTGGACTCTTGTAAGTACCTGGGTGTTCATCTGAACAACAAACTGGACTGGACACAGACGCACTGCACAGGAAAGGCTTGAGCCAGCTCTACCTCCTGAGGAGACTATGGTCTTTTGGGGTGAAGGGGGAACTCCTGAGGACTTTTCATGACTGTGGTGGCATCAGCCATCCTGTGCGGTGCAGTCTACTGGAGCAGCAGCATCACAGAGAGGGAGAGGGAGAAGCTGGATAAGGTCATCAGGAAGTCCAGCTCGGGCTGTCCTCTGGACTTAGTGAGGGAGGTGGGGGACAGAAGGGTCCTAGCTAAACAAACATCTATGCTGGACCATGAGTCTCACCCCCTGCAGGATGCCCTTTCTGCCCTGGAGAGCAGCTTCAGTGACAGACTGATCCACCCTCGCTGTGTAAAGGAGCGGTTCCACAGGTCTTTCCTTCCTGCTGCTGTCAGACTCTATAATGATCACCGGTAACACTGTACCTTCCACCCATCTGCTATAATTCAGGTTTATATACATAATAGTCAGTTAATAGTCACTTTACCCGGTATTTATTTATTTTTAACAAATACCTCTTGTCCATATACTGTCCATATACTGTATACACCTTGAACATGTCATGTGACATATTGTTTAGTTTTGTAGCTTTATAGTTTTTATTCCACTTTACTGCACTTACACTTTGCTGTTGCAACAATGCAATTTCCCCATTGTGGGACAAATAAAGGTTTTCACACTCTTCTTATTCAATTGCCAAAGTTTCTTTGAATTTCTGCAGCAGCATTTCTTCATCATGCAGAAAATCTGAGCTATTTTGATAAAATTACACTTCGTTTTCCTTAAGGAGATTTAATGTGTAGTTTTTTTTTTACAGTTAAAGTAAGAGGTTTGATTTAGAGGTGTTTGTTTTTTTGTTTGATCATTTTCAGTAGGGTTTTTGGCAATAGCCTTACTGGTCTGGCTCATATAATTGTACTGTATGTGGCTCATGATGTAAAATTAGTTTGACACATCTGATCCAGATATTGGTAGACATTTGTTATGCTTTGTTATGATAGATAGATAGATAGATAGATAGATAGATAGAGTTTTCCCTCTTGGACATTTGGACATGCATGTCTCTCTGTGTGTGTGCATGTGTGTGTAGTATGGTAGTGTGGTGGATCAGTGGTTAGTGCTGTTGCCTCACAGCAATAAGGTTCTGGGTTCAAACTCAGCTATCTGTGTGGAGTTTGCGTTTTCTCACACCACTGTAAAACATGCTAGGTTAGTGCTGTCTATGTCAGCCCCGGACGTGTTTGCAAAAAAAAAGATTCTTAATATCAAGAGCTTCATTTCCTAGTTTGAACAAAGGTTAAAAAAGAAAAACAGAATAATGTTGTGCAAAGTGTACTGTCTTAAGTTCTGTGGCTGTTAATGCAGCCATCACAAGCAACAACCTCTAGGGCTGAAAAATGAAGCCAACAGAAGTGACAATCCCTGTAGACCCCAATGCCCAATTATTAAAAAACGTGTTTACAGGCTTCTAAAAAAAAAAAATAAAGAAAAATTTGGCCTCTGTCTGTAGTTTCCCTGTTGATAACACCTCTACATGGGTGAATCCTTTCAGAACTCATTCATCTGGACTGGAGTCCATGGAGTTAGAGGACTGGCAGCTTTGAGCGACACATGTCCATCTGCAGGCAGCTCTGACAGGCATCTGCTACACCTCGCCTTTGTTAACTGGACTCACTTTTTTTTTTTTTAACTAATTAATTTAATTTTTATTTTTTATTTATTTTGAATTTTATTTCTTCCTTAATTTGTTAATTAGTCCAATTTCATTATGTTTATTTGAACACACATACTGCAAGGGTATGCAGTATGTGTGTGTAATGTGTAAATGTTATATGTTTGTGAAAAATTTTGAAAAAGGCAATAAAAAAAAATAAAAAATTGGACTCACTGAACTGGACCAGTTTGCCAAGTTTATGCTATTGGTACCTCCCGGAGAATTTTAATTATTTATCTGGGATCCCGATATGGCTTGGTGTGTGCTACAACCCATCCAAGAAGTTTGTGGTTCATTTCTGGTATTTGAGACTGTGGTATTTTGTAGTCTGTTACTTGGCATTAGTCAGCTGATGTGCACCTGTGCAGTTTGCAGAAAGCAGCTTGCTATCCAAGCCTGCCAACCTCAGCTGGTAACTCAGCACTCTTGTGGTCATAACACTGACACTGAGGATTTAAACTTTGGGGTCCAAAACCAGTGAGTCACAGGGGTATCTGTCCATAGACATTCCACAGGCCATCAAAGTCTAAAGTTCAGTTACTAAATTTAGTGGAACAAAGATACATTCACATAGTGTAGTTGGCCTCTTTTATTTCTGCTGTTTGTTTTATGGTAGTGTGTAAGTTGGAAAATGTTTTGCAGATGACAAAATGATGGCTACAGCTTCAGCTGCTGACAAAGCCACTCAGAGAGTGAAGCTGGGGATGCTGACATGTGTGTAAGTGAGTTTGTGTGGGTGCGTGCTCGCTCCTGTGTGTCGGGGACATAATAGGCTGTTAGGTATGCTTCATACACATAATGTACATACAGTTTCCCCCCCTGGGATTAATAACGTATTCTGATTCTGACTTAGACTTGTAGTTTTTTATCATTCCATTCATTTTGTCCAAATTTAATATAGCTCTAAAATGAATGCCAGTCTTCCACCTACCAGACCCCTCTGCACGCAGCACACAAGAACAGCTGAACCAGTCTGCACAGCTGGGCAAAAACATACAAAAAATTACGCACAATATTTTAACAGCACAGACACAACACAGTCCCACATGTCAGGTGCACAAATACATCATGATATAAGAAAAAAATATGCCAGTCATGCAACTTTGATATCCCTTTGGCCACAGCAGTCCAGAATAAGCCTATTTACACACAGCTGAATAGAATCTATCCAAAAATGCGCAATATTTTGCCAGCCCAACAGAAGAACTTGCGCAACATACAGTAAAGTCAAAAACCCTTTTGCAGCAACGGCATTCATATGATATCGTTTGGAATATGATACCTCCAGTTATCATACTCCAAATGTGAGTTGGTGCACAGAGGTTTAGGCACAAAACTTTCTCATTAGCGGCACTGATGTCCAAAGTGTTCAAAACGTCTGTGAGGACACGTTTCAGGAACAGGTTTCTTTGAATCATGGCAGACCGTAACCATGTTTTTAATCCTCACAATATCTGTAAACACAGTTGCAACAGCCTCTGCGAATTGGTGGGATGGGTCGCCTTAATCAGCTGGTCTGACATTGTGCTCTTTTTATAATGTTTTCATTTTTTCATGTGATTATGATATTTGTTAAAACTAATAGCTCATCCCTTTCTAAATAATGCACCATTCATTTTGACCATGCTGCCTGGCTCTACTTAAATTTAAAAAAAAAAACAAACATAATTCAGTATTGTTACTAGTCACGGCTTATTAAAACACATATTTCTTAAATAAATAACAGGAATATTGTTTAAAGTATTTTAGCACATTTATATTTCTATTTTTTGCATTTGGTGGGGGGTGCTGTGATCTCTTCCTTTTGCAGCAAGGGGGGCTGCAGCACCCTTGGCCATTCAGGAAATGTACACCTCCTGTTGGTACACCTCCTGAGCTCATCCCTTTAGCTTTAATATTCATGGAAAAACTCGTATAAGTGACATTTCCTTCCGTCCAAACTTGCCAGTTTTTTTCTCTCCCACAAGTCCTCCTGTCACCTAACTTCCAACATATCCCAAATTTATTTAATCGTTATTCAAATCTCTAATGCTTCTGTTATTTACCTGTTTTCCTCCTACTTGCCCTGCAAAATATATGCATGTAATTTAATTTTATTTCTTGCAATAAAAGAATAAATGTTTTTTTTTAGATCAGATGACTGACAGATGGCTGAATGTTGCCTCTGCTCTGCTGCTCACCTCTGATCAAAATCTGTGCGAGTCGCTCTCTGACACAAATCCTGACAAAAGAAATTATAGCAGCCTCTATACAAAACCAGTCTGGCCTTCCCTGTGAGAGATGCTGTGTGTGTTTGAGTCCTTTCAGTTGATTGCTGTTTTGTGTATGTTTAAAGTAAGATGACAATAGACCAGTCTTTGCCAGTTATTACTTCCACCTCCAATTTCGTACACCACAGTGGCATTGGTATCCAAAACGGGTGAGAACAAGTAGATATTAATAGGACAGGGGTCTTAACAGATGTTTTTCAAATACAGCACAGCACTCTCCACCCGCCTTCAAAAGAGAACCAACAGCAACATTAAGGACCGATCTGTGTGATTTTCTAGCAGATGAAAGTGAATGTGTAATTAACATGCTATAATTGCTGGCAGTCTCTCTTTTTATTTCAAGATGAAATGATGTGAGCTCTCTCCTAAGCCAAGGTCAGAGGCCCAAGCCCATGCAATCCATATTTAATGGAGAAAGACAGAATGTGAACATGTGAGGCTGGATACTAGGGTTATACTGTATTTTAAATACTATTCACAGCTGTGCTTGCTCATTTCGGGTCGTGAAACAAATTATGTTCAATAAATTATGGCATAGCAATCTTAGTTTGCATTATTTATTATTTTCTCTGTCAATAATATGATCCCCCCCAGTCCAGTTCGCACTGGTCTAAATGCAGAGATGGATTGTTCATTTCCTGCACTTCCAACATAATTCAGTAGCCAGACCACAACTACAACAGGCTCTACTTAACATAAAAGTAAATGGGCTATCTCTGCCTCATACACTGACGTGTTTTGGTGGCTCCTTCCTCATTTCTACATTTGCTTGCGCCATGCCATGCCGCCATGCTCAATAAACCAACCGCCGCACAGCTCCCTGGAAATGGCATCACATGCTCGAGCTTTCTACAGACTTCAAACGTATAAACTGAGAATAATTTAGCTTTACGAGCAGCTTTAAGAATCCACGAAGGCTGAGACAAGACAGTATTGTTGGATGGTGAGCCCCCCAAAATAGTGTGGCCAGGAACTGAGCTGGTTATGCATCTCCCTGCCAATGATATCAGATTAAGCAGGGCTTTCAGGGGTACCAGGTTCTGGCTGCATGAATGACCTCATCAGCTGTGGCTTGGGTGGTTTGGCAGCAAAGGAGCATGTATAAGCTATGGCAGCAGATGACAGAAAAATACAGCGGAGACACTTTATTTGAAAAAAAAAGGGGTGTGCGGGTGCCGACAAGGCAACAGTTTGATCTTTGGATGCTTTATTTGCTAGACTTGAGTTGAACGTAATGATTTGGAAGTGTTTTACTTTTTAAGGATCCAAGACATGTAAAACTATTTATTCATTTGTTTAATACAGTACTTTGGAAAAAGGTGGGTAAGTTCCACTATAATAATCCCTAACACAGAGGTAAAAAGTAATCTATTTGATGGTGATCATCAGTAAAAATCCAAGCAAATGATCATGCATTCTCTAAATCATTTACATATTAAGAAAACATTGATAGTTTTGTGAACAATCCTGAGAACAACACACCAAAAATAAAATCCTTACTGATTGTCTGCTGCCTGGGCTTTTTGGTGAAAGTTAAAATGAGGAAAACAAGAAGCACAATGAAGTAGAAAAAAACCCCAATGTCAAAAAGGTTGGGATGCTCTGTAAAATATAAATGAAAACACAATGAAATGATTTGCAAATCTCATAATTCAAATGTTGAAAGCGAGACGTTTACTGTTTCATGAAAAAACTCATTTGTCTTGAAAGTGATGGCAGCAACATGTAAAAATAAAAAACAACACATCCCCAAAAAGCTGGGACAAGGATGCCAAAAAGCTGGAAAAGTAAGTGGTACTAAAAAAGAAACAGTTGGAGTTACAGGCTGCAACTAATTAAGTTAATGGGCAACAGGCTTGGATCTAGGAAGAGCACCTTAGAGTGGCAGAGTCTGTCAGAAATAAAGATGTGCGGGGGTTCAGCAATCTGCCAGAAACTGTGTCTACAAAGAGTGGACCAATTTTAGAATGATTTTCCTGAATGTTAAATTGCAACGATTTCGAATATTCCGTCATTTATAGTACATAATATCATCGAAAGGTTCTGAGATTCTGGAGACATCTCCATGCACAAAGTACACAGCCAAAAACCAATATTGGATGCTGGTGATCTTCCGGGCCTCAGGCAGCACTGCATTGTGAATAGGCACGATTCTGTCATGGAAATCACTGAACGGGCTCAGGAACACTTCCAGAAATCATTTTCTGTGAACACATTTGGCCGCGTCATCCACAAATGCGGGTTAAAGCTCTATCAAGCAAAGAAAAAGCCATGCATGAACATGATCCAGAAACGCAGCTGTCTTCTCTGGGCCAAAACTCATTTAAAATGGACCGAGGCGAAGTGGAATCATTTCTGTGGTCAAACAAAATCAAAATTTAAAAATCTTTTCGGAAATCATGGACGCCACATTCTCTGGACGGGAGAGGAGAGGGACCGCTGGTTATCAGCGCTCAGTTCAAAAGACTGCATCTCTCATAGTATGGGGGTGCATATGTTAATGCAACTTGTAAATCTGAAAAGGCATCATTACTGTACATACAAGCTTTAGAGCAACACATACTCTAGTCCAGATTATGTCTTTTTCAGTGAAGGCCTTGCATATTTCAGCAACACTATGCTAAACCACATACTGCAGCTATTACAACAGCATGGCTTTTTTAGCAGAAGAGTCCGGGTGCTGGATCCTTCACCAAACGAAAACATTAGGTGCATCAAGAAATGCAAAACACGACAAAGACCCAAGACTGCTGAGCAACTGGAATCCTATATCAAACAAAATTGGGACAACATTCCTCTCCCAAAGGTCCAGCAGCTGGTCTCTTCAATTCCCAGATGTTCATGGACTGGTGGGGGGGGTATTTTTGCTTAGACTCAAACTTTAGTGCATCTAAGCAAAACTCCCAAGATTGTGAATAAGCTGTAGTATTGTACAGTGCTGACAGCAGTTGCGATTTTTACCTTCACAAAGCTGCAGCACAATTTAGAGGAGACCCAAAGTGCAGCAGTAAACATCAGCTAAATTATGTATGCTGACTGCAAGCGCAACGCTCCTCCATACGTACATGTTACTGCAAAGAAAATGTGACATCAAGTGTCCCATTCACATCTCTGATTTGTCAGCAAGGGAACAATTAATTGCAGTTGCAAAGTCAACAATGTCTCAGGCAATTAGCCCACCACCCTCCTCCCCCCTGAGGACTGAGGCATGAATTCTGCATGTCACCCTCTTCACATAATGAAGAGACAGCGGGTGTCATGTCTGGACTTGGCAATCTGCTAGTGACATGAGAGTTAGAGTATTAAATGGACTAACTGCCGGCTTTACCGCAGAGGAACACCGGTGTCTGAGCCCAATGATTACCATGGCCCCAAACAAAAATGACATTTGTCTGACAATAAAATTGGATACTAACCTGTCTGAAAGCTGTCTCCATTTGCCTAGAACAAATGTTGGTGCTGGAAAACAGTTTGACACACTTTTCCCCTTGAATGCATAGAGAAGGCAAAGCCATCCTTTGGCTCACGGTAATGGCCCCTCATTGTTGGCCGCAGAGGATGTGGCGCTATTCATACCGGTGGATGATTGAAAAGAAAATTGAATCTCTTTTGATGTGATAAATGTGTCTATTACTGCATTTGCACACAAAATGTCGGTGGAAATTATAGTGGGAAGGCAGGGCTCAGAGGGGAAAATACATAGTGATGGCATATTGGCTAGCTTTGATTGGAGCTGAAATATAAATATACTGTACCGGTAGTGAAATGAGTCCAAGCTCCCTGATTTTTCCACAGGATCTTCACAAATGAAAGGCCTTGAGAGCCCCAATTGTAAGACTATATAAAAAGGTTAAATGTCTGCACAGCGCGCTCTCTTTTCCTCTCCAAAGAGCTGTTTGATAAAGGACACCAACAACTGTTTGCCTTGTAATAAAAGAGAATTTTCTCTTTTCAGAAACTTCTGAAAGACAGGAAGAAGCCCGGGGAAGAAAGGAGACGCGTTGTTGTGTTGCACCAAGTCTTGGACCATGAAGGACAAATTCATTTGAAATTGTTCAGACATTCGGTGAAATGCTTTGCTGCACACATATCAGTATATTCTCTCGGTGGAAGAAACAAGCATCCCCTTTTTTTTTTGTTGCCATTTTGGTGTCATCCAAAATACTTGTTTTTAATCAGCTCCATTTAATTTTCAGCAGAACCTTTCGAAACACACTGAAATCTCACCCACATAGGCAGGATTAGTACTATGGGAGAATTTGAATAGGGAAAAATATAAAAAATAAAAAAGACACAAGAAACTAAAAACTAAAAAAAAAAAACTGCTAAAAGACAGCACAGTTCTCTGTGAGATGCTTTCACTGCGCAGTGTTCTAACGGCAGCATTAAAATGTTACAAAGCCAAGATATTCTCATGCTTTTCTTCCTTTTTTTACAAAAACAGGACAGAACACTATCACAGAACAATGCAGAACACAACTGTAATATTTAGACATATTAGGTGTGGTGTGTATGTGAGGGATTGATTAAAAAATATACACAATTCTGTCATGAGGGGATTAAAAACTTAAGGTGTCATGGTCCTGGCTTTTTGTGTTCTAGTTTTGTGTGTTTTTAAACCCCTATGGTGTGTTACAGATACAGACCCTATGGTGTCTGTATCTGTGTTCTTGTCCTTTCTTGGGTTTATGTTCTTAGTTACGTTTCTCGTTTCCTGTTTTACTTTTGTAACCAGTCATGTCTTGTGCATTATGTTCAGTTTTACTTCCTGCCCTTGATTGTTGCCACCTGTGTTCCTCTCCCTCCTGTTGCTTGTTTGCTCATTGGTCTCGTGTTTTTATAGTCTGTGTCACATCATTGATGTTGGTGTTTCCTTGTCAGTGTGTGTTCTAATTCCCCGTGTTTTCAGCCCTGGTTTTTTACTGTATGAACTTTGTTTGGAGTCCTGCGTTTGGGTCCTCTCTCTTCACTCACTGGCAAATCTTGACAAAAAGGGGAAGGGAGAGAGAGGAAAACAAACTAAGAAAGAAATGAAAAATAGAACCAATTCCAACCTAAGGAAGAGAGGGGAAAAAGAAAAGGGAAGGTACTTGCGAGGTATTTGAGTGTCTGTCCTGAGCCACTGGCAACAGACAAAGTCACCATAGGGGTTTATTGCACATCAGCAGAGTAGGCCTGGCCTTTCCTTTTAATGTTATCTCAGACTTGAATTATTAACCGCCACAATATTGGAACACCACAAATATACATAAGACAAAAATTCATACCGCCTGCAACAAAACTGTCTTTGTTAAATTCCGCTCTCTTATAAGCATTATAATGTCAGAGACAGTTTTTGTGGTTGATGTTCATGCATTTCTTGATACATTGAATCAAAGTTTAGCGTTCTCAAAAACTTTTTCTAAAGAATTAACGCCAGCAGTTCACATTAACGTCACTGAAAGTCTGATCTTATTCAGCTCATTAAATAACAGGTTTGCTGTATAATTTCTTTGTCTGAAAAATTCAAGGGCATCCTCTCAGCACTGTAAAGCCGTGCCCTCTGATTGTCCTACATAGGAAACACCTTATGATAACCTTTCCTGCTAAGTGTATAATGGATATTTTCAATTTGGTTTTCAATTTGTTTTGACTTTCTGTTAGCTTCCACTCTTCTTCTCCAGTTTAATAAGCATTCTTGCATGAGAAAAAGACTCTTTGTGGTCGATGTTAATACATTTCTTGATACCTTGAATGAAAGTTCAGAGTCCTCAAGAAGTTTTTCTGAAGAATTAACCCCAGCAGCTCACATTCACAACACTGTAAGTCTGATCTTATTCATTTCATTAAATAACAGGCTTGCTATATAATTT
>VUQH01080074.1:0-18565 GCA_015106775.1 Etroplus canarensis | reverse complement strand
TGAGACCTGCTATGATGTATGGTTTGGAGACGGTGGCACTGACAAAAAGACAGGAGGCAGAGCTAGAGGTGGCAGAATTGAAGATGTTGAGATTTTTAGCTAGGAGTGACCAGGATGGACAGGATTAGGAATGAAGACATCAGAGGTACAGCTCATGTTGAGAAGTTTGGAGACAAAGTCAGAGAGGCAAGGCTGAGATGGTTTGGACATGTTCAGAGGAGGGATAGTGGATATATTGGACAAAGGATGTTGAGGATGGAGCTGCCAGGCAGGAAGAGAAGAGGAAGACCACAGAGAAGATTGATGGATGTAGTGAAGGAGGACATGCAGAGGGTTGGTGTGAGGGAAGAGGATGCTGGGGATAGGGTGAGATGGAGGCAACCCCTAATGGGAGCAGCTGAAAGAAGAAGAAGAAGAAGAAGAAGATTGCAGTTTATTTGTTTATTCATTTTAACCTTCATTTTATGCCTTTCAAATTTGTATTTATTTATAGCTAACTGAGTATTTGTAACACAGTACACAGTCCCCCCGGCATTAATAAAGTATTCTGAAATCAGAAATTGGATTGACATCTTGAAGTTAAAAAATGTCAACACTGAAGAACATAATTTTGAAATGAGCTCTTTGCTCTGACTTACTTTAAGATGTTCTGGTTTCATCCCACTGTCGGCTAACTTCTCCACGTTTAAAAACACAATGCCACGGGTGGTTTGCAACTCGTGGGTGTAAATCCCATTAAAACTTATTCTTCTGAATACTGCTGGAATTTTCCCTTCTTTGGCACTTGTGCACCTATGTGTTCATTAGCACTGCTGCTGCACTTTAACCATGACTCCATTATTTTACTTCTCAAGGCAACAGTGATTGACAGGTGATACCATGTGCCAAGTGCCAGGTTGGGTTAAACCATCCTGGTTATGTACAGTTTCTTAGTTGTAATTGTGTTTTTAACAAATCTCCCAACTTTTTAAGTACAAGCCGAGGGATGCCGAGGTCTGTGTGAGTCTATAAACTGCAGCTGACTTCAGGGTAAAGAAAAAAGACGTTAGTGTCTAGAGGTTACAGCTCTACAACCAGTTGTTGTTACTATATGCTTAATTTTGGCTGAATGTGTTTACTTCATTTTCATTTTGACAGCTAGTTTTAGTCAGTCATACTAATAAATATTGTGTTCAGTTTAGATTAAAAAGTTCCATCGGTCATTATTGGTTATTATTGGTCATTCGTGTAGTGTTGCATCACAATTAGAAAAATTAGTTTCCAACTAAGAAAATTCATGTAAACGCCCACACAACAGACCTGCTAATTTCATAAACAAAACATGGTGGATAAGACGAAATATTATGTTAATGGCAAGAACATTTTGAATAATGGTTCAATTCAGTTCAATTTAATTTTATTTATATATCACCAATTCAAAACAAAAGTCACCTCAAGGGGCTTTACACTGTAAGGAAAAAACCCTACAGATGGGGTCTCAAACTCCTGGCCCTGCGGGCCACATCCGGCCCCGCCCTCTACTTCCAGTCCGCAGTTTGATGTCAAAAGGGCTAAATCACATGATATTTTTAACATCAAATTGCAGACCAGAAGTAACGAGCTTAACTTGTCCTGCTTTTTTTGTTTTTGCCAAAATAGCCATAGTCATTGGTGGGCTTTTTTCACCTGTTTGTAAACAGGTGTTGTTTTTGGATCCCTTATTAGGACTGATTCTGTCATTCGTCTCTCATGGTAATACAAAGAGTTCAGTTGAGACATTTTGGCTATCCATTCTTTAGTATGCAAGACCATAACAATTCCACTGAAAATATACCATTTATTAAATTTAAGCAGTATGGTATGAGCTGGCTTAAAAAGATTTGTTTTAGGCCTTCATACTCACATGCTCACATACTCTTGGCCCTGAATTTTCCTCAGCCCTTTTTAATAAGCACAGTTTTAAAATGTAGCTAACCAAATTAATGAGGAAAACATAAGGGACGCTCTTGCTACATGTATTTCCTATGTTTATACATCCCAGTTTGGAGACTCTGCTGTCTGTGGTTGTATATTACCTTTATTGTTTAAATCCTCCTGAGTGCTATAATCCACAGTTCTGTGTGTGTTTACATGTTTTTCTGTCTGTATGGGTTTGTATCATTGGGTACATGTGTTTGTGTTCATGTATGCAACCATGTGTGTGTTGGTGTATGGTCCCTCGGTGGCTGTTCCCCCGCTGTATAGAGCCTGTTCGGGCGATAGTATTGTCTTCATGTCCAAAGACCTGCCGGCTGCCCTATTTCACCATGTCTTTATCATGCTAATACAGAGAACGAAGGAACAAGGGAGGAGGGAGAGGGGAGGAGAGAGAAGGGAGAGCGAACGATAGCTCTACAAACAGAGAGAAGGGGTAATCTTTCCCCTCCTCTCTCCATCCTCGTCTCTTCGTTCTCACCACCTCCTCCGTTCCCTCTATCCGCCTCTACTTCCCTTTCTTCTCGTCCCCACACCCTCTTCATCTGCCGCTTTCTTATCTCCCCCCTTACTTCTTTGATAATCCCTCCGAACATTGTCTTCATAATTACACACAACAATGATTCCCATCCTTGCAAGAGAAATGTGCGCTGTGCATGGAGAATATTTCATAGATGAAGACCAGTGTGTGAATTAATAACTTGGGTTTCTCATATAGGGTTGTTACCATGTCTTTGTGTGTGCGTGAGTGTGAATGTGTGTGTATTTAAAGGGGGAGCACACAGAGCCCAGTGTTGTTTTAACACGACTGTTACATTATGCATGCTGACAGCCCTGCCTGTCCCCATTAAAGGCCCATCTTGTTTCCCCATTATATCTGGTTTCTCTGTTAATAGAGCTCTTTGTATGGCACTTCCTTTTATACTGGGGGTGTTACAACAGAAAGGTCAGCACCGGTATAACCTGCACGCTGCAGTGGCTCGCACGAGACCCAGAATATCAATGACTGCATAGTCTTCTCGTAACAGTTATTGTTTGGGAAAGAGGTATGTTCTACTTTGAATTGTTCACTGTCTTTCTTTCGTTCTTTAGTTTAGTTTGATCCAGTTGATCCATTCATTGATTGTACAAAGGTGGGCAATTCTGCAAAGTTTTAAAAAAAATCTATTGGAAGATTCACAACACCAAATTGTCAGAGTGGGATGATTTGGACCCAAAAAAGGACAAACGCTAGATGACTGGTTTTGCAGTTTATTGGCAGTTCAGTGGTATTTACAAGACAAGTGCAAGAATGTGCAGGATTTAGTGGGGCAAAGTCTCTTAGCACCTTTGGGAAACTGGAAGTGGAGGACTGGTCCAAGAGGAGGGAGGCAGAGCATGATCCAGAGATCCAAAGGGGTGTGACCTGGGTCCGAGAGCCTGGGGTGGCATATAGATTTTGTCCTTGGGTTATCCTTGATGTGTGGTCTGTAACTCCGGGAAATAAGAGTGGGTCAGGTGGCACTGGCAGGCAGTCCATGTGGTTGGCTTGAGCTCCTGAGTGAACAACATAAAGAGGTGTTCGGAAATCCACAGAAGAATGCGACAAAGATTTAACTATATAGTAGCTAGAAGAGGTCTGGCTTACTGCACTAGGGTAGCGGAGTCTGGAGGGAACTGCAGAACTTAAGTAGGATGGTGATGGAGATAGAAAGCAGGTGTGCAGGCTCGACTCCACCCAACCAGAATCCATACCTGAAGACTAAAACACAATTATTAATTGGCCCGGCCCACTCCCAAGAGAAGGGTGGGAGTGAGAGAAAAAGAGGCAGGTCGTGACCTGGAGAGCAGGGGACCATGATACAAATATATGATTTTTTCATTTCAAAGAAATATTTAATTTGATTGGGCAGTACGGTGCCTAGACAAATGACTTATAGCATCACATCATGTGGTTTCAAAATTTAAACTAGATTAAATTTTTTTATTGGCTGATCCTAGATATTTTTGCAAGATCATGAAGTGCTATTTTCTTAACGCATTATTTAACCTGAGTGAATGTTTGTTACAAATCAGATGATTTTTACTGTTTACCATGAAATAAATGGTAGTGTCCCCATAGTGTTTACATATTCACCTTACAAGTCAAAGATCCCCTCATTTGATTCCAGGTGGGGACACCAGAAGGACTGCATCAGGAAGGGCATCTGATGTAAAACCTCTGTGAAATTACCGATGCAGATTAATCTGGTACTATGAATTAAATGGTATTACAAGCATTTGGTTGAATGTTTCTGTCCAAAGAGTCAAAGATGATTTTTGACTCTTTGGACAAAAACAGTCATTGTTTAATCCTATTAGACATTTGTGTGAAATGTTGTCACTTTGTTTATCACTCTTGATTTTAGCATTTTGGCTGGAGCCACATGGTTTTGAGCCAGAGTGAGGATGCAGTACTAAGCAGGGGTTAAAGCCATCAGTGAGCCATCAGTAACGGCATGCCAGCACCTTCAATTAATGAATAATTCAATCTGATCGGATTTCCCCAGCTGTCAAATCCAACTGGAGCTAAGGTATCAGCTAGCTTGGTTAGCAGGGTGCATGCTAATTAGCAGTAAGTAAACTGTCTAGAATTTGACTCTCCAAACTTGAGCACAGACTTCTTGACTGGGTTGTTAATTTGTTTCACAGTAGGCCATATTAATTGTCAAATAATTTTATTGAAAACACAGTCGTCCAGTTCAGTGACTGAAAAGACCTGAAGTGATGTCTAGCAGGCTACACCAATAATCTACAGCCTGACTACACCTTAATACGATTTAACCAGGTGATGGTTTACAAAATAATTTCAGCTGTTATGAAAGGGGGAATTTACTCAGAGACTAAAACCAATATTGCAAACACTCCCATTTTACCTGGGTTTTCCTGTATTTTAAGACTCCCTCCTGGCTGCCTCCTAGGAAACTCACAAAATTTACAAGACCCTCACACTTCATTCTGAATAACTGGAACACACAAATCAGTAAGTTTTTTGTATGTTTGTCTAATGTTACCCATGTTGTCAGACTGCCTATGAAACACAGTCCACACACTACAATTTCTACCTATCCGTGAAGCGCGACCTGGCAATCCACAACCGGTTCCAAGGGTGAGTGCTCTTTGTTCAGAAAGATAAATGAATTAGCTGCTGTCTCAGCTGTTGTTTGACCATTTCAGCTTTCCTTGCTGTGAAGACATAGGAGATGAGATAACGTAGAGTTAAGCTATGTGTGTGACTCTTTTGCTGTGTGAAATGAGGAATTTTTGACTTCAGTTGCAAAGACAATCGGCTTAGGCTTCAGGAATCAATAACTTGTAATTGAAACATTCTAAATACACAAAAGATGAATCTTTCCAATTTTAGACTGCAGGTTGCAACCAATTTCAGTAAAATCATTCAACCTGGACAATTTGATGGAAACTGTTGCCATATATGGTTGGAAAGAGGTGCTGGAAGATGAGTTTGCAGGGACAGTCTACAAAGTGTAACACTTGATGAACAGAGATGTTACAAATACGTACAATTCTGGCAGCGAAGTGTCACCAAAATCATTTCACACATCACACATTTCACAAATGTCTGGCCTACTGTCAGTTATTATAGGAACTTTTGAAAAGAACCCCGCAAAAACAAATGAACAAGAAAACCCTCCTGGATTTTTAAGCCTAAATGTTGCCAAGTATGCTAAAACCATATATATTTCTACACTGTTGCATTTCATTAAAAAATTTTGTTGTACAGTTGGGTGTGTTGACACTGCAATCCAATGAGATTCATTCATTTTTGGAGCCAGCCTCTTATGGAACTTCTTTGTGATTACACTTTAACTTCATGTTTCAAGCTCAGAGGTTTCTGCTTGGTTGTGACCAAAGATATGTTCTGCAAGATCACAGTGTCCATGACCTTTGACCTCCAAAGCATATTCAGGTCATCCTTAAATACAAGTGGAATTTTGTACCACATTTTAAGAAATTCCCTCACAGACTGTTTCTCTTAAAACCACAAATGTTCCTTAACTCCACTGAAATACCAAAACAAATCCTACAAAATCTTCATCATGCTTTATTTGTCTGGAGCGGATATTGTAGAAAAGAAATATAGGAAATATCTTTGTAGCAACTTTGCGTAATATTAATGTGTCCATGTTATGTTAGTAAAAAAAAGAGAGTGAAGATTTCCATGCACAGACTTGATAATATTGTAATATTGTAGAGGAAGAGCCCTTTATTACTCATTCACTAACATTTGTCACTGTGAATTGAAATTCTTATAACTCTTTATTATCTGCTGTTGAAAATGTTTCCTCCATCCATCTGCTGAGCTCATCAGTCAGAAGATGAACAGATAAAATATGAAACATTACGTGTAAAATAACTGAACGCAATAAATCTTTCCTTGTTTTAGTACCCATAATTCTGTGGGTTTGAGGCGCATTTGAACATGTTTCCTTCCAAATTCTGTCACAACAAGAAAAATCCAGCGCAAAGCATGTCAGCCTATGTTATTATATTTGCATGGAATCCATCAAGCGGTTTAACGTATCTACTACTTAGAAATCCTCCATCACCACAAAGACTGCGAAATGACTTCATTATAATAACTGCATGAAATTATATCCTGCTCCTGCTGCCATCTTTTCTCTCCATTCCCTTCTCCTGGCTTTTTCCACCCCCTTCCTAGTACCTTTTTGACCTCCCTCTCACTCCTTCCCTCTCCCTCTCCTCTTCAGAGTCCACTGTGTGCAGGCCTTCGCCAGTGATCCATGGATGGTAATGGCCATTCCTGCTGCTCCCGCAGCACAGTCCATTACTACTGGAACACCCAGACTGAGGAGGAAAGGGAGGCAGGAGAAAGAAAGACAACGACAAACACTGACAAAGACAGTATTTTGGTAACAAAAGCGTAAACATGAAAGTAATCCAGAACCATAACTGAATGCGTGTGTTGTATGTGCATGTGTGTGTGTGTATTTCTCTGTGTGTGTGTGTATAGTTAATTTCATGGTGAGGATTGGCAAAGGTCAGGTAAGGTATCTTGTTTCCTGTGACCTGCTCATTTCAAGGTTTCCCACACTCATCATTTCACTCTATCACAACCCTCTTGCTGAGATATAAAACATATACATATAATTTCTTTCACCCCCAACACACACAGACACACACACTGTTACATCACACACTTACCATACCTTTACATACCAAATACCTCATTCATACTTTTATTTTCAGTCTACTGGAGTGTGTGTAATGCTATATCCCAGCCATACTGAAACCTTGAGGGATGTGTGTGTTTCCTGTAACTCACTGCGGGTTATGATAACAACCGTTTCTCCTGTCAACAGCCCATAATGTCAGATTTACAGGGTTGCCCCCGGTAACCAGGCGGGCTGGCGTGGCTGAGTGATTCTGCAGCATCTGTCAGGGCAGGAGAGGCCATCTATCACACACAGTCACACACAAACACACACATCTAATGTGTCTCTCACACTGATTTTCAGTATAACGGTGATTTGATGTCAGCATAAATTACCCGGCGCCGTCTCCTCTGCACCTCCATATTTCTTTTACCTCCTGTATGAGACTGTCCTCTCAAGAAAGATGTCACAATTTGTCTTCTGTTCAAACAGCTTAAAGAAAGACGTTCCTAAAGTGTCAGAAGTGTTTTACTGAAGAATGACTCTAAACTGACACCTATATCTCAGATTTGTTCAGTGGCTGTTCTGTTACAACAATAATCAAGCCAATCAGAATGAGGAGGTTTAAGAATAGAAATGACATCTTACTATGTCACAAAAATAATGTCATGCTTGAATGAGACTGATGATTTAAGTTGTTGTAGGGTTGGCTTTTATAAATAACTTCTAAAGCAGGGGTGCCAAACATACAGCTCACCAAAGAGTCCAATCTGGTCAGCTGGATGGCTTTTCTAGGTGATAACAGCTTTACTAAGCGGTAGAAAGTCAAAACTATTATTAGGATGAATCTTAACAAAGTAAAAGATTATAAATGCTTACTTTTAAAACGTCACAAGCCACCCCTTATTTCTTTATATTTTGCTCCCAAGAAGCCAGGATTTCATGTAATTTTTTAAAGTGGTCATGAGCATTAGTTCTCCAGGCTTTCTGAAGGTCTCCCAGAGTTGTTCTTTTTCCTGCTTTTTTTTTTGTTTACTCATTTTCAGCCCAGTCCTTTTACCTGACCATTTTAAGAAGAATTTTTTTGTTAAACCACTTAATCATTAAAGGACAAAAAGGCACTTAAAACTAGGGATGAACCAGTGTTGTGTCTACACATAGACGACTTCCCTAAGAAGCTATTTTAAATGATAAGTTTAGGCACTTTGTTACTAGCCGCCTACCACAAGGAACATTTTTTACCCATTTCTTTAGTTGAATCTATGAAAAATGCCAAAGATAACACAGTTTGACAAGCATAAAATGATATTTTTGTGCCAACAAGGTGATTTCCAAAGAGCTGAAAACTTGGCATATCTCTGCATGCCGTGTCCTTCAAACTGGACAAGTGGAGGACAAAAGAAGATGTGGCACACCTAAAAGAATATATCTGAAGCAGATGAACAGTATCTGAAGTCCCATCCTTAAGAAATAGGGGGGGACAAACCCAACAAGTGACGCAGAACCTGAGACATGTATCTGTCCCTTCAGCTGATCAATCTGTTTTCCGAAGCCTGATCAGAAATCAGAAAGCCATTGCTAAGGAAGAGATTGAGTTTTACCAAATTATACAAGAACTGGTCTAAAAATCAGCGGCAACAGACCTTACGGAGTGATGAATGGACCTCAGTGTTATTGAAGCATAAAGGTGGTTGAACAATAAAGGTGGTCGTATCAAATATTGACAATCATGCTCGACAGAATTGTACAAACTCTGCTTTTGCCTTATGTACTGTATTCCCATTTATGTTTACTCATTTCAATAAATCATATCACCTATTTTCAATTTTCCTAGCAAAATATAAATAAATGAGGGGTGGCTCAAGACTTTTGCACATCACTGTATTAAGTTTTTTTGAGCTTTGTAGAGCCACTGTCATTTGTAAAGTGTAACACAGATAAAATAACTGACTTAGCTGGAGACATATGATGAAATCTAATTGTTTTGTAAATGCATAGTTCACTTCAGAACACATTTCTTTACACTAAAAGGGAACCGATGTGAGGTGTTCATTAGGGTTATTATGTAATCGTTTTTACTGGTCTGGCCTACCTCAGCTCAAACTAGGCTTATGGGTTTGACTCCCTAGATCTAAGGATAAGGCAGATTATTTTCTTTTATCATCAGAAAAATCTAATGAAAACACCAAAGCATCACTGAATTTATCCTACTAATGAGTTTTTTTCTGTGCATCTAACACCCAATTTGGATTATTGGTCTGTGACACAGAGCTTTATTGACACTGCTTTCCTACGCTGCACTAGTTGTTTCTAAGTCAACTGCCACGACCATGTTTTTCAAAGAAATGTCACCAAGGGCAACGTTGTTGCAACAGTGGAGGGCAATCTGAAAGAGACTTTGATTTACAAACAGTACTTGTTTCTAGGATAAATATATAAAAATAGAGTTGACTCATAAAGCAGCTGAAAAAAATGTTAAAAGAAAAACGTAACTGAATCTTGATTATTTTAGGGTTTAATTAACCCCTCTTATCAAACAAGAGATGGCCAATCTGACTTAAGTGTTAAAAATACATACATAAAAATCAAATCAATTCTATTATCAGGCTGTCAGGATCTCATCCTGACACTCAACAGATGTTATATTCATCTGTTATTTCTATGTTTATGTTGTAACATCTTTCCATACTGTCAGAGAGCCTCTCATTCACACATCGTGGCATCCTGAGAGCTGATCAAGTGATTTTCTTTACGGTGATCTACCTGGTTGTTACTGGAAATTGCGATCTTTCATCAAACCAAATATTTGGTAGAATAACCCAGAAAGATTGAATGTTGTCGGAATTTAGAATTTTCTATTTTGCAATAAATATATACTTACTATGCACCTTCGGCTACTCCATTATATTTCCCCAAGGGGTTGCCACAGATGAATCCACACTGGTAATTTGGCACAGTTTCTACATCAGATGCCCTTCCTGAAGTAAACCTCCCATAGTGAGAGGGGTGTGTACCATCGCCAGGACTCAAACCAGGGACCTTTCATTTGCAACACAAATGTGAAAACCACTGCATTAAATATATACAGCTGCTTTAAAATGATGGAGTACTTGTGTATTTTACTCAAATAAAGTAAGTACAGTAGCAGCAAATTTATAAGAAAACATCCTGCATTTGAGAGTACAACTATTATGCTTTTCTTAATTTTGTTTCTTTCTTCTTTTTCTAAGTGGACCTTTTTTAAGTGCTTTCCCTTATTTATTTATTTCTCTTACTGTTAAAATGTAAGATGCTCATTTTAAAAATGTTTTAAAGTTTCAAATAATGAGGTCAACAACATATGTAGAATTAAACACTGTGAGGAAGACGCTCAGGCTTTAGACTAAACACTTTGTTTCATACAGTTGTTTCTACTCTTAGTTCTGCATGATGTCACTGAGAGCAGATGTCCCTAACATATTTATCTCTGGCCATAGCACAGAAGCCCCACCCACCTGTTATTTGCTTAGGAGAGGAAGCAAATCAGAAGAAAGTCGGAAAAAGAAGGTGACCTTAAAGGGCGAGGAGCTAAAACAGCTTATTTCAGACAGAGGATGAACTGATTGGTTGCAGAAGATTAATTAGGATTATTTTTAACTATAAGCAACTCCAGTAGAGTAGAAGGAAAATATTAAACTAGAGCACAACAGGTCCTCATTTAGTATCAGTACAAAAGTCATGGAATTGGATAAAGATTCTCTGTGGACTTTTTGACCTTTAGTAGAGTTATGATTTTCTATGTGCTATTAGTTTTTGTTATTATATTTTGCATTAATTTCTCAGAAGGTACAGTAAAATGCAGGTTACAATATTAACATTTCATAGTTGTTTGGTAAAATTATAAAGTAGCATAAAATAAAAAAAAAACTAGCACAAATACCTCAAAGTAAATGTAGTGCATATTTAGGTTATTGTTTTAAAAACCTAAAGGTATCACACATTTACTGCCTATATCTTTGAAAGTCATATCTGGAAAATTGTTTGTTGTTGTAGCTCTTCCCTCTACAGTAAATGGCAGCCATGATCAGACTTAATTAACAGTGGTTTCAGTGGACTCCAAAGTGAGATGTTGGATTCTTAAAATCTCACTTGAACTTTGTTTAAAATGCCCATATGAGTTGAATTTCAAACAACCTACAGAGAATGAAGATTTATGGTTCAGATTGTCCCAGTAAGTTTCCTCGTTCTGTTTCTTTTTGGTGTAGTTAAAAGTGCACAAACTTAAAGAAGGGACCCAAACTCCTTGCCTTTATATTAAACACTCTCAAATTCTAGTCTGAGATGTTAGTTTGAAAACTAAACAGTAAAAGTTACGCCTTTCTTTTCAACTAATGTGATCAAAGCGGTGTTTTAACTGTTCTAAATGGGCCTCGCTAGCTGGCATTTCCACTGATGTGAAACCTGCGGCATATATCAAAGGATGCAATTGTGTATCGCATTCATATTCTGGCTGTTTAGTTCTTATCGCACCGTACTATTCCAGATCTGATGGTGATAGACTATTTTAATTCTTATCATAATAGACTATTTCATGCACTGATGCCTTTTTACTTCCATGCAGCTGTGATGAGGTATAATTGGTTTGTTATGCACATATTCTCAGCTTGCCTCACTGTGTAGCGGACAGAAATTTATAGTGATTTCTCTTGTCTTTTCTTCTCTTTTGCACTTCCCTTTTTTTGTTGAAACAGCCGAGATGGCCTACTTCTTTAGCACTATATCTATAACCACACAAGTACATACAGGCACGCACAGACAAGGAAAGGTTAATAGTTGTTGCAGCTGTGATGATCACATTTGATTGTTTTTCTGAAGCACGGCTGCTGTCTCTTCTAATCTAAAACCTAAAGTCATGCAGTGAGGTCATGTTTTTGGATTTCCTATTGATGATTTGGCCCACCTGTGGGCTTTCTGTGTGGAGTCTGCATGTTCTCTCTGTGCCTGCATGGTTCCTCTCTGAGCACTCCACAGTCCTCCCACAGTCCAAAGACATTCTTGTTTGGTTAACTGGTGATTCTCAATTGGCCGTAGGTGTGAATGTGAGCGCTAATGGCTGTCTGTCTCTCTCTGTGTTAGCCCTGTGATAGACTGGCAGTCTGTCCAGGGTGTACCCTGCTTCTCGCCCTGTGACAGGGCTCCAGGGATAAGTGGCCGAAAAGGCATGGATGGATGGAATCTGCCGGCTGGTAATTGCTCACTCATTTAAAAGGTGGAGAGGCTGGATTGAAATTACTAAAAAATAATGAAGTGACTATCACACAGGCCCACCGTGTATACTTTAACCACTCTCAGTTTTTAGTCTGTGGAGATATTATTTTGGGAAGCATACGCTGAGAATCAGACCAATTAGAGAGCAACTAAGAAAGAAAGTGGATCACATCAGCATCGGTTTCCTGTGTGTCAAATGACATGACTTTCCTGACCTTAAATCCGCTGTTTATAAAGCACTGAGCAGTTAAAGGTCAAAATACATTTCACATCCTGCTGTATAGCTTTCAGCTAGTCTGGGACAGATCTACTGCACAAGTGAAAGCTAAACACAGAGAAAGAGCATTCAGTTTTATGCCTCACATATGTGACAACTTAAAGTCTTCCTTTTCTTCTCCCAGTTCTTTTAAATTCAGGCTTAATACTTTTGTGTTTAGTGCTACTACTGGATTTTATTAAGTTAAATTTGGGACAATACCTTAATATCTTCTTCTTCATGGTAAAATGTTAATCTGTGTAATCTGTCTTGTTCTTATTAATTTGTATGTGTTTATTTACCCATCCATTTTCTGCCACTTACTCGGGTCTGGGTCATGGGGCAGCAGTCCAAGCAGAGATGCCCAGATCTTCCTCTCCCAGCCTTCTCTTCTAAGTCTTCTGAGGGGTACACCAAGGCATCCCAAACCACCCGAGAGAGATAATCTCGTCAGTCTGTCCTGGGTCTGCCCTGAGACCTCCTTCTGGTAGTACATGCCTGAGGCATCCTCGTCAGATCCCCGAATCACTTCAGCTGGGTTGTTTCAGTGTGAAGGTGTAGTTACTGTACTCTGAACCCTTCCCAAATGGCCAAGCTCCTCAGTCCATCTCTAAGGGAGAACCCAGGCACTTTTCGCAGAAGGCTCATTTCCACTGACTGAATCCACAAACTCATCCACAAACTTATTTTTTTGGTCACTACTCAGAGCTCATGGCCATACCTTATCAACCTTACCATACCAGATCGATAGCTTTGCTTTCTTGCTCGGCTGGCTCTACACCACAACAGACCAGTACAGGGTCCACCACACTGCAGATGCCAAACCAATTCATCTGTCAGTCTCCCTTGCACTCCTACTCATGAAAAAGACTACAAAATATTAGAACTCATCCATTTGAAGCAGCATCTCATTCCCAACCCACTCCTCAGATCCATGGCTTCAGACGTGGAGGTGCTAATTCTCATCCCAGCTACTTGTTGTTTGAAGAAGGCAACAGAACCACATTGTCTGCAAAAGGCAGAGACAAGATCCTGAGGCCATCAAACCTGACACCCTCCACTACTTGGCTGTACCTAGATGATTATTAACAGAAATGGTGTTTAAGGGCAGCCCTGGTGGAGTCCAGCAGTCACCGAGAACAAGTCTGACCTATTGCCAGCAATGCAAATCAAGTTCTCGCTACAATTTCACAGAGACTGAATAGCACCCACCAACTGGCTAAATACTCCTTTCCAGGAGTATGGGGTATCTTGCTGACACATCCTAAAGGGACATGGTTGAATACGCTTTTAAGTCCACAAAACACACCTGAGTTTTTGCTAGAGCCACTGCTAGAGCAGCACTCAGCTTGGCTGACTGCTACCTGGTACCTGTCTCCAGAGTCCCACAGGCCAAATAAGCTTGATCACACTCCTTCCGCTTGAAAGCTGCTTGCACCTCTGGCATCTACCATTTGTTTGGAGATTTCTGCCTTAGCAGTCGCCAAAAACCTTGCACCCATCAGCAATGGAGGCACCAAACGTGGTCAACTTGGACTCAGTGTCCTTAGGCCTTTAGAGTACTGCTGTAGTTCTGCCACAGGTGGAAGCTGAAGATCTGTGGACCGAGGCCATCTTATCTTTTTTTTTAAAAAAAACTTTTTATGTGTGTCTATTCATATTGCCTTGTGTTGCGAAGAAATTTGTATTGCTGTGCTGTTGAAATTAAATTGGGTCGTTCCTGTTGGTTTGTGATGAATTCTTCTTCCTCTTCTTTTCATTTAGGCTGCTCCCATTAGGGGTCACCACAGCGGATCCATCTCCATCTGCCTCCATTTCACCCTATCCCTTGCATCCTCTTCCCTCACACCAACCCTCTGCATGTCCTCCTTCACTACATCCATGAATTTTCTCTGTGGTCTTCCTCTTCTCCTCCTGCCTGGCAGCTCCATCAACATCCTTGGTCCAATATGTCCACTATCCCTCCTCTGAATATGTCCAAACGATCTCAGGCTTGTCTCTCTGCCTTTGTCTCCAAACTTCTCAACCTGAACTGTCCCTCTGATTAGGTTCAATAATTTGATTTAAAACCTGTGAAGAAAAAAACACAATTAAAATCAATTTGATTCAGTATTACATTTGTTCAAAGAGAAAAAAAAAGGTGAAATGATTTCTAATATAAAATGACCAGGTTAAACCTGAGGATTCAAATTGTGTGAAATGACAGGATTTTCTTGACTTCAAAAAATAATCAAACTTCTTTTAATGTTATTTCAGCAAAATTTAATGTTGCCTTTGCGTTGAGTGTTGTGCTGGAGAGCAAGCAATTGTTTTTCACTTATGCAATGCCCTTCACACTGTCTGAGCTCTGCATTGATAAACCCTTTGCCAAGTCTGAAGCACTTGGCCATCTGTTTTTTTTAGAGCTTTGCTGTCTATGGTGTCATTTTAGGAGGACGCCTCTGTGGCTCTGTTTATTAGTACCATTACTTGTTCTATGCTGCTTGTTTACAGCTGCAAGTGCATTTTCATTGATTTTAGTTGGTCACCAATATCCCTGTATCGCTTCTATCTTCTTGAAGTCCCCCATTCTTATTTCTTAGTTCTTCTGTTAATTCTTTTCCATGTAAAGCTATGATGCAGACATGAAGGTTAAAACAGTCCATTTGTCCAAAACTGAGGAGGACTTGATGTTCACAGGTTATTTTATTAGTTATATGATTAGGTTAATAAAAGTGTCCCCGCAGTTTAGCGGTTTTCACATTTGCCTCACATGCGAAAGGTCCTTGGTTCAATTCCAGGTGGGGACACAAATTCCTCTCATCATTGAGGGTTGCATCAGGAAGAGCACCCGGCATAAAACCTCTGCCAAATTACCAGTGCAAGTTAATCTGCTGTGGTGCTCCTTTAGGGAGAATACAGGGGAGCAGCTGAAATTACAGACAATTAGGTTATTAGGTAAACACAGCTGTGTAAAAAAACCACAGCTTTTCTAATTTGTATGTCAGTGGTAATAAGTCACCTTCTTTGTTTTGAGTTTCCACTTTGAGGATTTTATTCTATAGTTTTTGAATGTTCAGAGATATTCTAGTAATCAACAGAGGCAGCAAAAGGAAACACGTTTCTTTCCTTTACTGAGTATTGAGTCAACCTCTTTACTCAAGTAAAAGGGGAAAAGTACAGGCTCTGAAATGTACTCTAATAAAAGTAAAAAGAAGCTCTTTGAAGAAGATTTCTACCACCTATTTTTGTGGAGCTCTAACTGAACCTTATGCCATATTAATGTATTATAAGAAATAATAATAATGCAAGGGAGAAGGAACTGTATTTCAGCTTCTATTACTTATTTTAATGAATGTACTCAGCATGAATAATGCATATAGAACACAAGTTGATAAAAAAAAACAGATAAAACCTAGTTACACTGTTGGATAAGCTGTGGATTAATTACTTTGCCTCCACACTTAAACAAAAAAAATTAGTATCATGCATAAATTGTTTTTTGCCTCTTTCATTTTGATGTCTTTTTACATCGATTGCACACAATCAGCACTGAGGATAGATACACCGTAACAGGATCCTAGGACTGTCTTTTATGTGTTATTGTTCCCTCATTTAGGTTCAAATTGGTTTGATGTCAGGAAGGTGTGTTGTGATGCAAAAATAGTCAATAATTCCTCTAGACTGCATTAAACTTAAAGTAATGAGCCTGTTTTGAGAATGTAAGGAGTATAAAGTTGAGATATTTATGTTAAAATGTAGGGAGCAAAAATAACAAAGTTATCAGGAAAATAAACACTAAAAGTACAAATATCTGAAAACTTAAGCACAGTAACAAAGTATTTGTAGTCCATTATTTCCCACATCTGATTATGAAGTTAAAAAAACAATTATTCAGAGGGTATACAGTTTTAAAACATCTGACATTTCAATGATACCCACTCAGTTCTGTCTTCTGTATATTTGCAAAACATTCCCAGAGCCTGGTTCCATAAGAAAAAAAAACTTTATTATTATAGCTATTATTTGTTTAGTTTTCTTTATGTTAGGGGCTTTAGAGGTGGAGCACTTACAGTCTGGATGGGACTGACACTCTGCTGGTTAAATGACCAGTCGAAATATCACAGCTGTGGCTCACTGATAAAAATTAAAATGAAGGTTCACGCTTGTGCAGTAGTTAACTCCTCATTTTCTACTTCTTTTCTACTGTGTTTTGGATGCTCCCATTAGGGGTCGCCGCAGTGGATCATCTGCCTCCATCTCATCCTATCCCTTGTATCCTCTTCTGTCACACCAACCCTCTGCATGTTCTCCTTCACTACATCCATGAACCTTCTCTGTGGGCTTCCTCTTCTCCTCCTGCCTGGCAGCTCCATCTTCAACATCCTTTGTCCAATATACTCAGTATCCCTCCTCTGAACATGACCAAACCATCTCGATGTTGCTCCTCTGACTTTGTCTCCAAATTGCTGCCTTGTAGTTAACTACAGCTCCTCAAAAGGTCACTAATATCATCAATTACGACCATGGCCTAGGCTGCAAGTCACCAAACTTTGGACACCACCTATATGCCGTAGGACATAAAAATGTTTCTGACCTCTCACCTCATATGTTCTAATCTTTTAATTGAATCATAGCCATGTACCAAAATGAGGTTAGGTCATAACTGAAGAACAATTCTAACCCATCACAATGTGTGTGCACTGTAGTCGCCACCTGGGTGTGTGGGATATGTCATAATGTGTTATGTTAGTCACTGCCCCTTTGACAGCTCATGTCAATAGGTGGGTGATACAGCTGTCATCATATTGTGGTGTGAATGAGCTTGGCTCGACTGTGTGAGTCTGTATATTTGCACTGTGTGTGTGTGTGTGTGTGTGTGTGTGTGTGTGTGTGTGTGTGTGTGTGTGTGTGTGTGTGTATGTGTATGTGTGTGCGTGTGTGTGTGCACGTCTGCAGTCCCAGACGCAAGCCCAGAGGACAGATGGTGGGTTCAGACGCAGACTGACACACCGTAACCAAGCGATTACACACTCAATGACTCCCCCTAAAGAGAGGGGGGGGAGAGAAAAAAGTGAGGAAGAGTGATATATGGAAAAGATGGGGTATGAACAGTAGTGATGGGAACAGATCTTGGAAAGTGCGGGACACCAGGGAGGAAAAAAAGGAAAAGGAAAAGTCATTTTTTTTCTCTCAGAAATAAATGCGAGAATATGAAAATATAGGAAAGAGAAATAGAATTATTAAAGTTTAAGCGAATCAGAAAGCTGTGGAGGATGGTTTCGGAAAGCTGGATGAAGCGAATTGCACTAATAACACAGCAGAAGGAAAGATGGTGAGAGTGAGAAAGAGGGAGCAACGGATGGCTAGAAAGACAGACAAGTCTTTAGGGACACCGGATTACATGATAACCAATTAGAGCGAAGGATGTTGGAAACTCCCCTGATGAAACTGATATGTGATTGGTTCAGGGTTTATTATGCTCACTGAGCTATCATTGCCTCTTTAACACACTCAAATGCACACATGTACACAGTCACAGATTGGATTTGGTGTTCTTGAACTGTGAATGTTGTTGTGTTTGACTGGTGATATTGTGATGCCTTGAAGCTGGAACCATTACAAACAGAAGTCACGTCAGCAATGCGGTGCGGTCAGTATAATGTGTGCAGATGTGGAAAAAGACATTTCATTTTTAAGGTGGGTTCTAACCTCGGCCCACAAGTAATAGTGTTTACAGTAGTGACTCAGACTAAAAACTAACACCCCCAGCACGCACGCACACACACACACACACACGCACACACACACACACACACTCAGACACACAGACCATCACCACCAGTCTAGCTCGGCCCAGGTCAGGTCAAGCGGGATCATGGGAAACCATTCCTGTGGCCCTTCTCACCTTTTTCATCTCAGAGCGTCTCAAAAACATCCCAGACATCGTGCTCTCTGTTCTCCTTCTCTTCTTCAG
>VUQH01080069.1:0-12338 GCA_015106775.1 Etroplus canarensis | reverse complement strand
ACGCCTCTCACTGGAGGTGTTTCGGGCACGTCCCTCTGGGAGGAGACCCCGGGGAAGACCCAGGACACGCTGGAGAGACTATGTCTCCCAGCTGGCCTGGGAGCGCCTGGGTGTCCCCCCTGAAGAGTTGGAGGAGGTAGCTGGGGAGAGGAAAGTCTGGGCTTCTCTTCTCGAACTGCTGCCCCCGCGACCCGGACCCCCGGACAAGCGGTAGACGACGAGACGAGACGAGACATTACAGTCAGGAAGGTAATGTTCTCCCGTCAATCATCAAACCCAGACCCAGCCATCAGATTGCCAGACACAGAAGCTTGATTCATCACTCCACAGAACATGTTTCCACTGATCTAGAGTCCAGTGGCAGCGTGCTTTACATCGCTCCATCCCACGCTTGGATTTGTGCTTGGTGATGTAAGGCATGCAGTTGCACAGCCATGAGAACCCATGTCAAAAAGCTCCCAGCACGGCACTCAGCCACGCTGCTCTGTGACTTTACGTGGTCTGCAGCTTCATAGCTTAGGTACAGTGTACTTACTATAATACCACTTACAGTTGATCGGATGCATTCTATTGGAGCGCCACGCTGGAATTCAGTGAGCGCTTTAGAACGACCCATTCTTTTACTAAAGTCTACAAAGACAGACTGACTGATTTTATACACCTGTGGCCATGGGACCAAATGGAACACCTGAAATCAATCATTAAGAGGTGTGGCTCCATACTTTTTTGTCCAAATTTCAGACTCCCCCTCAGCATTAGCTGAGCGTCCCACACAGTGTACTCTTCTTCCTCACCTGCATGTACTCTACGACCTGTAATCCTATGGATGGCTGGGTGGGCAAGGTGGAACTGATGGAAACTGGGAGTGTAAGTTAAAATACAAACTAATGGTTTTTTTGTCCTACGTGGGAGAGCAGATGACCAAGTCAAACCTTGCATCTATTTATTTATTTATTTTTAATCAAATGGTGAGATAATTACAACAATAGGTGATAAAAGGCAACGTGGAACTGAACGTGTTTTGCACACAAAGCATGTTAAGCAGCAGATTGTGAAGACATTTTTAAGGAGGAGCTCTTGGGATGTAATAGAAAGTAATTCAAAGAATGAAATGTGTTCGCAGCTGAAATGCCAACACATCCATGATGCACGGTCACAGTCAGTCAGTTCAGGTGTGACTTAAAAACAACGTCCACTGCTTGGCTGTGGCGCTCTCTGTTGGAGAAGTTGCGTTCTCTTGGCACACAGTCTGCCATCTGGAGGGTTTTCACAGCTTGACCTTCCCAGCGAGCGGACTGCTGGGGTAAAGTCGTGAGAAGCGGCCGAGGGTCCAGACGGGGAAGACGTTCCTGTAGGAGGTGTAGCTGATGGCGCAGCTCTTGTTAAACACACCAGCGATGTTCTCCTTGAAAGGAAAGGCGGAAAGCACAAATTAAAGCTTCTGTTAGTAACCTGCAATGTTATCAGGTGCACACGACATGCAAGTGTTAAAGGGACAGTTTCCCAGTTTTGGAGAGCTCCGCTGTAGACACATCTGCCTTCTCTTAAATGTAATGGAAGTAGAGGGCACGCACCTTATGTGGTTTAAAGTACAAAAACAAAACAGCAGCAGCACTGTTTTACAAAAACAGCTGAAAGAATGTAGGAACTATTTTGTTCCTGCATGCTTACAGCTACATCCCCAACTGTATCGCTGTGCAGAGGGAAGTATGCATCCGTGCATGCAGAGAGGCTCATGCTTGTGACATGTCAGGGTTTAAACGTTAAACGCTTCCCTCACTCTGCTGTTTTGTACCTGTAGTCGAAAGAAGCATTATGGATTTTTGTGTTTACATTTTCAGAAACATGGATTTAGTCCAAGTCCACTTGTGTGTATGAATGCACAACGTGAGCAAATGTAACCACTAATAAGGTTAAATATTGGACCTGATGATAACAGTGTGTACATTTTTGCCAGTCAAAAGGGTACAAATATGTTCCTAAGCAGTAAAAGGTAAATATGCTATACAGACAAAAGTATTGGGCCACCTACACATTACATCTACAGGCGCTTTTATGACATTCCATATGGAGTTGGTCCCCCTTTGCAGCTATAACAGCTTCCACTCTTCTGGGAAGGCTCTCTGCAAGATTTTGGAGCGTGTCTGTGGGAGTCTTGGCCCATTCATCCAGAAGAGCATTTGTGGAAATGCCTGAATTTAAGGATTGAGAGGTGTGGCCCAATACTTTTGTCCAATAGAAGGCCATGTTAGCCACAGTCAGTATCACCAAAACAATACAGACGGCTAAATGCCAGAGGAAAAATATGTAACTGTAATTTTAGGGTGAACTCTCTCTTTAAAATATGCACGAGCTAGGAAGGTACCTGTGGCCAGTCTCCATTGGGCAACTGCTTGTCAATCAGCACCTGTACTCCTCTCTCAATGGCCTGCTTATCAGGATGCCTGGTCACACACACACACACACACACACACACACACACACACACACACAGATGTATAAACTTTTATATAAATGTATAAATCAGCAGGGAAGGCTGAAATTCTTATTCTGACCCTTGGGCTGAGCGATGTTCTACCTGACAGCCATGAGCCCTAGCAGAGCCCAGCAGGTGTTGTGGATCTGAGCGGCGCTGCTCTGGATGTAACGCCGTTGCTCGCAGGACTCAAAGTCCTCCCCCCACCCTCCATCTGACATCTGCCGGTCCAGCAGGAACCGGCAAGCTCTCTCCACCTCTTCACAAGCATCTCTGCTCACAGAGAACACAACAGCACAATAAGTGAGTATGCAGGCTAGAGTTCACAGATGGTCCTGCGTTGTTCAGCGAGTTTAGGAGAACAATGAGTAGTTGAAGGGTTGTAAAAGCAACTGTACAACTGGGCAGAAATCAGCAGTTTGTGGAAATCTTACCCGTCTTTGTACACGTGACCCATGCACGCAAAAGCTTCCAGGCCAAACCATATTCCATATGTGAAGCAGACTCCCCAGGATCTGAGCATAAGCAGAAGAACTATGAGACCGGATTCTTAAGATGTGACACATTCATAGATTTCCTTTCTTTGTTTTTTGTCTTTCTTGGTGTTTTTCCCCATCTTTTCTGCTCCCTACTTCTCGCCTCGGTTTAACACACTGAGGGAATCTCTTTAAGGAGATTCCAATATTTCCAGCCTTCCACTTTAATTCAATTCAATTGTATTTACAGTATATAGCGCCAATTCACAACAGCAGTCGCCTCAAGGCATAAAGACACAAAAGCAGCATAGAGAAAACCCCAACAATCAGACCATCCCCTGTAAGTAAGCACTCAGCGACTGCGGGAAGGAAGAACTCCCTTTTAACAGGAAGAGACCTCTGGCAGAACCAGCCTCAGGGAGGGGAAGCCATCTGCTTGGGGTGAGGGGACAGAGAAGACAGAAAGGAGAGCAAAGAGAGACTATGGGAGAGAGAAGACAACATTTAATGAAATGCAGCAGCAGCACATAAATGCACAGGGAGTGAAAAGAGGTGGGTGGAGAAGAAATGCCCAGCACATCATAGGCGAAATATGATCTCTCCTTCTATTCCCTGCAGCATTTTGGATCTCTTTAATGCATGTTAACCCAACTGATTTTCTCTAGATGTATATCACTTTGTCTCATCTACATATACACTTGCAGTACTCTTGGAAAGTAGTGAGGCACCACTCATTTTTTCATATTTTGCAGGAAAATGGTGAAATACGTGGAAAGGTTTATTCAGACATGTTCAGGAATAGTTCTCCAGGCATTCCAAAGCTCTTCTTTGGTTGTTGGTCGCCTTTTGTTCCGTTTTTCTGTCAAGATGATCCCACACTGCTTCAGTAATGCTAAAAATCACTCCATGAGATGTGTTGCTGCTGATTTTCAGTCCAGTTTGTGTGTAATTTGGCATAGTCTAAACATTTTCTCCGTTCCCCTGGAAGGGTGGCTTCTTGACAGCCACCCTTCCACTGAGACCATTTCTGATGAGCCTTTAGTGAACACTGATCAACTGAAGGATCTTTTATTTAGCTGACCTTTCTTTAAACAGGGTAACATGACTCTTGAGATTAAAAATCTCTTTTCAAAGAGTGTCCTCTTAACAACAGGCAGCAGATCGATCAACTGTAGGTCCATAGAATACTAAGACACACATGAATACGCACAGCAAAAAATAATATGAAATTAGTATACCAATATACACGTGAAAACATGATAACAACCAAGATTTATGAACTTCAGGAAAACTTGATGTTCTTTATTACTTAAGGACAGAACTTCCAGATGCTGTAGACATTTTTTGGGCCTGTCACTTCTTCTTCTGTTCTCCACTTGTCCACTTTCCCCACATTTTTAAGGACAAATTGCTCACAATGCTGAGAGATGCCAAGTTAATAGCTAAGAGCGCTTTGAGAATCACCTTGATGGGGGAAAAAATAGATATAATTATCTTTGGCATTTTTCTGTGATTCAACTAAAGAAATGGGAGGCAAATGATGTGTTTGTGTGACATTCTGCTAGCAACAAAGTGACTAAAGATACAGTTTAAAACCGGTTCTTTACTGTGTTCGGTGCCTTTTTTATACTTGAGTGATTCATAGGTCAGAGTTAAGTTGCTTAACTAAAAAAAACATTCCTGTGAAAAGGTCAGGTACAAGGACTGGACTGAAAATGAGTGAAAAAGCAGCCAAGGTCCAAAGAAAGCCTTTTAAAGAGCTTCAGAAAGCCGGGAGAACTATTGCTGGAGACCACTTAAAAAAAATGACAAGGAAGTCAAAATCTAAAAAAAATGAGGGGTGGCTCAAGACTTTTGCACCAGCACTGTATGTTTCCAATGCGGGGAAGTCCCCGGCATCCTTTAAACCTTCACCTCCTACTTAGATTTAGTGCGATGTAGTGTAGTGTACTGTGAGGGTCCACTTCATGTCCTCCAATCCCAGACTCGCTGATCCTGGTTTCCAGTATCAGTGTGCTTCCCCTGGCCTGTGACCACAAGAGCGCACGATCACCATGAACTCCTTTGCGGCTTTGAAGAACACATGAAACCAGGTCACCCAGCTGATCTTTCCTCTGTTAAGTGGTGTATGGAGTCCCGATTGATTTGAACCTTACAAACTTCTAGATTTTTTTTTTTCATATGTTTGCCCCTGATGCTCTGCCTTTGGGTCCTCTTACTTGTGAAATCTTACAAGTTTATCAGACAGCAAATCACTAATTATGGGCTCACCCTTCCCAGGATCCGTCAGGTCTCTGAACCTTCCTGCAGTACTCCAGCCCTTCCCTCAGAGTCGACCTGAAGAAGAAACAGTAAACTCACAGGATCCTCAAGAACTTCTGCAAGAACCGAGAAACTCCTGTTTGTGTGTTTAAGGTGATCAGGTCCTTCAAACTAGTCTGGCATTTCTGTAGCTTAAGCCACGTTCACACATGACCTTTGGACAATCACATTTCTCACACTGCAGGAAAAAGTCCAGACAGGACATGTTCGCACTTATGGAAAAGCTCTATTTGGTTTAGGTGAGGGGGCTGCCCGGGCAGCTTGTGCAGGGTGGGTGGGGGGGGGCAGGACCAGTGTGATCTCACCAGCACCTCCGTCAGGTGATGTGTAGAGACGTTCGAGGCTGCAGCGAATGTGTGAAAACACTGTGTTATATATACCTTATCTCTTTAGCACGGTGATCGGGGTAGACCTTCTGGAAGTGCCTCAGAGCCTGCACTACCGCTGAGGTGCACTCCACATACGTGTAATCTATCATGATGTCACCTGTTCATTTACGAATGTAAAAGAGAACACAGAAAAACAGAGATGTGGTAATAATGTTAAAAAGATATTTCACAACATGTACTGTATCCTCTTTTTGAGACCACTGACTTTTTCCCCTTTGCTGCTGGGAAGTTCATAACATTGCCACATTTCTTGTGCGCAATGGAAAAACAGGTTTCCACTTTCTAAATGTCACATTTATATTCGGTTCATTTTTCATATCTGCTTATTTGCAGGGTGGGTCACTCCTGCGTGCGGGGAACTCCTCTGCACATGACTCTTGGAAATCAATCTTTCTGTGACACAGAGAACGTGTTTTTAACACAGGCTTACCAAACACCTCAGAGGGGTTGAGCAGCTCCAAGAGTCTCCCTCCTCTCTTAGTTTCATATGTTGCAAATCCACCATCTGCATTTCTCATGCTTAGAAGCTACAAAGAGAAGTGAAGCAGAGCAACTGAGACCAAGTTTTCAGTTTGGATTGCAGCCTTTTTAATTTGCACGACCTCAGAGGAAGCCTGCAATAAGCTCACAAATGGCTTGATATTTTCCATTTATCACGATGCTAGGCTGTTTTATTTATACAGCACATTTTAACAACAAGGAATCCAAAGTGCTTTACATCAAATATAAAAGGCCTTAAGATAAAATAGGCAACATAAAACAATATAGGAGCATATACACAGAAACAAAAACAGATAAATACAACTAGAAAAGCAAGAGATTACAAGTTACAGTGCAGTTTCAGGAGTAATTGTTTATTTTGATAAAAGTCAGAGGCACCCAGAAAAGTTTTCAGTCTCTATTTGTTGCAGCACGTCTGCACAGCTCTGGGATTTTGCTACAGATACACACCTCTTAATGAATTCGGGTGTTTCGTTTAGTAAAACTGAATTCCAGCAGAGTACTGTAATACAATGCCACTCTTGCAACAAGTCAGCTGGTGAAGCGTCTTCCCTACTGGATGTTCCTCCATCGACTGAGAGTATTATTATTGCACAGTGGAAGCCTTTAGGACCCACAGCAACTCAGCCACCCAGTGTCAGACTGTGTAAAGTTACAGAGCGGGGTCGCAGAGTGCCGAGGTGCATAGTGCCTAAAAGTCACCAACACTGTGCCGACTCAATAACTGCAGAGTTCCAAACCTCCTCTGGCATTAACATCAGCACAAAAACTGCGCAGCAAGAACTTCATGGTGTGGTTGAGCAAGCCTTACATTACCAAACATAATGCCAAGGATTGGATGAAGTGATGTAAAGCACAACACCACTGGACTCTGGAGCAATGGAAATGTGTTCTGATGACTCATGCTTCTCTACTGGCAGTCTAATGGACTTGTCTAGTCTTGCGATTGCCAGGGGAACGTCACCTGTGTGACTGCATTGTGCAAAATGTAAAATTTGGTTTAGGAGGGATAACGCTATGTGGTTGTTTTTCTGATGCTGGCCAAGGCCCATCAGTTCCAGTAAAGGGAAATCTGAATGCTTCAGTTTACCAAGACATGTTGGACAATTCTGTGCTTCCAATTTGGAAGAGTACAGTTTAGGGAAGGCCCTTTTCTGTTCCAGCATGACTGTGCCTCTGTGTACAAAGCAAGTTCCATAAAGGCATGGTTGGATGAGTTTGGTGTGGAAGAACTTGACTGGCCCTCACAGAGCCCTGACCTCAACCCCAAAAATCCACCACCTATGAGATCAACTAGAACAGTGATTGTGAGCCAGGCCTTCTCATCCAATATCAGTGTCTGACCTCACAAATGTTCTTCTGGACGAATGGGCACAAACTCCCACAGACACACTCCACAATATTGGAGAGAGCCTTCACAGAAGAACTGAAGCTATTACAGCTGCAAAGGAGGGGGGGCAACTCCATATTAATGACTATGGATATAGAAAGGTATGTCATAAAAGCTCCTGTAGGAGCAACATGTAGGTATCCATTACGTTTGTCCATGTAGTGTATGCGGAGCAACGGCTTCTACACATTTAGTTCATTAAGTGGATTTCTGTTTTGTAACAGCTGTCAACACAAATAGCCCTTTATTCAAATGTAGCAACTGCTGAGAACAGAACTTGTTTTGAATCTAACATCTGGTACATGTAGAACTAGAGTTTGCGTAAGAGTGAGGCGTTAAATAACATTATGTAAAAAGCCTTATATTTTATTTCTCTACAGACTCACCACGTTGACGGCATCATACAGACGCTCAGAGGCGACAGGCTGCCCGATGAAGGGACAGAGCTCCTGCAACAGCATCACCGACTTCAGACCTTCAGCTGTGCAGTCAGCCACGATCCAACCACAGTCACGTGTACTGAAGGGGAAACCTCCCTAAAAAGGCATACACACAGACTATGTGTTCTATATACATACATGCAAATTAGGCTTTTAAGGAGTTTATGTATAGCTAGAATGCACCTGAGTTTCTTATTTCATGATAATGGTAAGCAAAGTGTTGCAAAGTGGCTGTTGTGTGATTGTAGCTGTACCTTGTTCATCTGTCTGTAGTACTTCTGGTATTCAGGAGGATTCTCAGGGATCTTTAAGAGCAACAAAACCGGTCAGGCATCAAACCAAGGGCTAGAATACAGTTCTTCTAGAAAATGTCTCCAGGCTCAAGCCTTATGTAAATTAACCTTAATTTTAATGTTAACAGATACATAAAAACTGCATGTTTAGAATCACCTGTCAAATATGATTAAAAAAACACTTAAATATTTTAAGACTTCATCCCAAAATAGGATTTTAAACAAGCTATTATCCCTGGAAGTTCTGCTTCTACCAGCATCTTTGCTGCTGAGGAATTCTTCTATTATTTGAGTGCTGTCTCGTTCTCTCCCTCACATGTTCCCATTTCCCAAGTTGGGAAGTCCATCCAAATTTATGGTGTCGATGTGCCTTCAAGTTGGGATATGGAAACAAAATGAGTGTTCAAATCAAGTTTTGAATGTTGTTTCTAATATATCTAACTTCTCTAATTTGTTGGGCGTTCACATGAATTTCTCCCATTATTCGGATGCCAACGGAATGCACAAAGTATCATAAGATGTATCTTTTTATTATAAAAGTTGCATGAGTAGCTCGTTTTGCTGTACCTGTGTGATGGCGAGAAACTGATGGGCATTACGAAGGCACTCGGCTAGTTTGGGGTCATCCTGGGCTCCTGCCTGAAGAAAACGGTAACACACAACACTCTCTATTTAGTTTAAATCCAGCTTTTACGTCAACCACAGCACTGAAACAGCTCTTCTCAACATCACTGATCTATGAGTAAAGAGCAGAAGGTTTTCATATTAGCTGATCTCGACGTCCTGTTCGAAAAACCTTTGAACGTGTGTAGGAGTTTTGACTAGTTAATTTCATCTAAGTTACCGTTTGGACCTCAACAAATGGCAGAACTAATTTCACAGATGGGGTCCCTCAGAGCTCAGTACTAGATCCACAGCTGTTTCTTGTTACATAATCATTTATTTTTCCAGTTAAAGTCTCTTCGAGATTAAAAAAAATCTCTTTTTCAAGAGAGACCTGACAAAGAGGGCAGCAGATATAATAAGAAATATAAACATACAAAAACATACATCAATTGTCATTGGTGTTTGAACTCTGTAGCAAGTCAGTCAAACAGGGTAGACATCTTGGTGTTATTTGTGATTCTGAGTTTGATTTCCACAGCCACTGTAGTAACGATATTTCTTAAAATACAGTATTGTGCAAAAGTCTTAAGCAAGCCCTCATTTTTTTTATATTTTACAGGAAAATGGATGCAACAAATTATTGAAATGTGAAAACAAGAATGGAAATACAGCACATAAGGAAAAACAGAGTTTGTGCAAATACAAGCAGCTTGAAAGTCAATATTTGGTGTGACCATCTTTATTCTTCAGCGCAACCTGAACTCTCTTAGCTAAGCTTTCTCTAAGTCGTCTTCAGGAATAGTTCTCCAAGCTTCTTGAAGGACATTCCAAAGCTCTTCTTTGGATGTTGGCTGCTTTTTGTTCTGTTCTCTAGCAAGATGATCCCACACTGCTTCAATAATGATTAGATCACTCCATAAGACCTGTTACCACTGATTTTCAGTCCAGTTCTTGTGTAATCTGACATACCTCAGCCTCTTCTCCCTGGTTCCCTTCCTTAAGAATGGCTTCTTGACAGCCACCCTTCAACTAAGACTCTGATGAGGTTTCAGTTAACAGTAGATGGATTAACTGAAGGACCAGATGTCTCTCCTAAGTCTTATGTCAAATCTTTGCTGGATTTTTTCCTCTTTTTTAAGGACATGACTTTCAGATACTGTGTATCTGCTGTAGATAGGCCTGCCACTTTGATCCTCCACTTGTCCAGTTTCCTTAAACATTTTAAGGACACACTGCACACCATGCTGAGATATCCAAGTTTTCAGCTAATACTTCTTTGGGAATCACCTTGCTGGTGCAAAAATACTATATGAAGCCTGTCAAACTGTGTTCTCTGTGGCATTTTTGACAAATTCAGCTAAAGAAAAGGGAGCAAACGATGTGTGTTTTTGTGACAGCCAACTAATAAAAAAGTACCTAAAGATCAAAAAAATGAGGGTGACTCAAGACTTTTGCACAGTACAGTACATACATAGTGAGATGTGAAACAGAAATTCTAGTAAGCGCATACTGTATGTGTGATCTTCTGTTGGTTGGACTCTTCCAAAAAAGCCTTCAAGTTGGACACAGATAGTGCCTGAGGCCCTGGATCCTGGAGGAGGCCCCAACCATCCTTTCTTCTGCATATCTCAGTCCAGGTCAGAGGCAGCAGTCTAAAGAGGCCTCCCTCTCCTTGGTTACATCTTAAAGGAGTTCCCAAGGCAGATTTCTCCAGTAATTCTTGTCTCCTCTCTGACCTGGGGTCCCCTCCCTGCTGGACATGTCTGAAACACCTCACCCAGGAAGTATCCTAATCAAAGCCCTGAACCACCTTCACTGGCTCCTTTCAGTGCAGTGGAGCAGGGGCTCTACTCTGAGTCTTATAGGGGCCTAGGGGAGCTGTGTTAGCTAATGACCCTACTGAATCAGCTGAGGGTGGTGGGAAGGGTGTTAAATATGTGCCTGAATGTGCTTTAATTAAAAAGTCAATGTGTCCCATAAATGGGCCAATGGACGAGGCCAAAAGGAACCCATCATGAAGGCTTGCCTGTTCTCCACCCCTTTACCAATCACACAAAACATCCAAAACCGAAGCCCAGTGGTACTGGGGGATCCAGATGAACTTGAGCAACAAGCCAATGTGCCCAAGCAGTCTGAATTTCCCTCGTGATTACCGTACATTGCTATTAGTGCTTTAAAAGCTGGAAAAACATGGACTTAGGCTTTCCTTCACTGCTTGGTCGTTTAAATCTGCCTAAATACGGTTACATCAGAGGTTCATGAGATAAAGTACAAAGCTGTAATCCATGTCAAATTCCAATTCAGACCCAGTTTAGATCTGGGCAAAATTGAGAAACAAGCTGATGTGCCAAAGCTTTCTAAATTTCCCTCATGATTATTGTCCATTAAAAGCTGGAAAAAGAACCTGAAGTCTGGGAAAAATCCAAGTTTACTTCTGGATCAGATCCAGTTGTCATGTGGTCTTGGACTTTGTTCACTACTTAGTATAATAGTAGACACTGAAGTGTCATTTGTCTCATACAATATAAAATTTCACCAATTCTACCATATTTTTTCATGCAAGAGCCATTCATTTTGGACCAGAGAGCTGCCATTAAACTGCAGCCTACTACTCCTCTGATTGTAGATACCTGCAAAGTTTGGTGACGCTTACTGAAATCCATAGTTGAGTTATTGCAATAATACTGCAATCCTTCACAGCCTCTCCGTGACGTGCTGGACAGACACAGGAGCACGTTTAGCAGAAGACTCGTTCCACCACGATGCTCCACAGAACGCCACAGGAAATCATTCCTACCTGTGGACATGACATTCTACAATTCCTCACGGTGACACCTGGTCTATTTACACTTACCTTATATACTGTATATAGTATTGCTAAATTTAGAGTATCTATGCTACTTTATGTATATTTATTTATGTCTCTCTCTCTCTCTACACACGCGCATATATTTAAAAAAAAAAAAAAAATCCCCTCTCACCCCTGAGAGCAGTCTATCCTTCAAGCTCGGGTCCTCTACCAGAGGCCTGGGAGCTTGAGGGTCCTGCACAGTATCTTAGCTGTTCTTAGGACTGCGCTCTTCTGGACAGAGATCTCGGATGTTGTACCTGGGATCTGCTGGAGCCACTCGCCTAGCTTGGGAGTCACTGCACCTAGTGCTCTGATTACCACTGGGACCACTGTTACCTTCACCCTCCACATCTTCTCGAGCTCTTCTCTGAGCCGTTGGTACTTCTCTAGCTTCTCGTGTTCCTTCTTCCTGATGTTGCTGTCATTCGGTATCGCTACATCTATCACTACGGCCGTCTTCTTCCGCTTGTCTACCACCACTATGTCCAGTTGGTTAGCCACCACCATTTTGTCCGTCTGTATCTGGAAGTCCCACAGGATCTTAGCTCGGTCATTCTCCACCACCCTAGGGGGCGTCTCCCATTTTGACCTTGG
>VUQH01080067.1:0-23904 GCA_015106775.1 Etroplus canarensis | reverse complement strand
AGGAGTGAAAGAGAAGGTTTACAAGACGGTAGTGAGACCTGCTATGATGTATGGTTTGGAGACGGCGGCACTGACAAAAAGACAGGAGGTGGAGCTGGAGGTGGCAGAATTGAAGATGTTGAGATTTTCCCTGGGAGTGACCAGGATGTACAGGATTAGAAATGAATATATCAGAGGGACAGCTCATGCTGAGAAGTTTGGAGACAAAGTCAGAGAGGCAAGGCTGAGATGGTTTGGACATGTTGAGAGGAGGGAGGAGAAGAGGAAGACCACAGAGATTCATGGATGTAGTGAAGGAGGACATGCAGAGGGTTGGTGTGAGGGAAGAGGATGCAAGGGATAGGGTGAGATGGAGGCAGATGATCCGCTGTGGATCATCTGCCTCGTGTGGCGACCCCTAAGGGGAGCAGCCGAATGAAGACGAAAAAGATTATAACCGTGTGGGACCTCAAGGCAACACTTCACTTAAGTAACAGCTATAGCAATTACTTTGTACTTTGTTTATATACCATCATCAGATTTTAAAATATAATGGTTTGTTCTGCTTTGAGTAGATTTGGTTTGTTTTGCAATAGGCTTTGTTTTGGCTGTTCGACACTTCATTTAAGGATGAGAAATTTTTGTGCTCTGGTCATTTTTCTAGGAGAGAGTTGTGTTTGACCCTTTCTTAATATTGGCTAAACTGCCTGGCTCATTTTGTCTCAGGGTTTGGGATTTGTGGTGTCAGCTTGGAGTCCTGTTCCCCTGTTAGTCTTAGTAATAAGTTTCTTTTGGCGGTGAACATGAGAAGAACTTTTGGGTCAGGAGAACCTCTGTGGCTGTGAGAGGCCTGCCAGCTTCCTGGTTGCCCTGTTCCACCCACTGGGTCTGAGTCAATAAATGACCCCCACAACTAGCTGCAAAAAGACAAGCAGTGAGCTAGGTAGTTAATTTTGGCTGGAGTCCGCTTAGGTATTAAAGGTGGGCCTCCTTTAAATAATTGACCCAGTTTTGTGTTTGGAGCTGTCTTGTTTGGCTGCTTAGCTTACAATGGCATCAATTGTTGAAGTTTATTCAGGGTCCTTCAGAGTCAGCACTGGGGTAGTGTACAAAGAAACAGCTTCTTAAACTTGCTGAGCATTATGAGGTAGAAGTGGCTGACAAAAAGAGGCTATAAAAGCTTCTTTAAAGGAGGGGCTGATTAAGGCTTTGTGAGTTGTATGTTAGCAGCCCAGAAGTGGCTTTCCAAGCTTTGGAAATTTCCCAACAGAAGGAAATATTTAGGGCTACAGTTAAAGCAGAAGCTGGAATTGGAGAGGATAAGTTATGAAAGAGAAATAGAGCTTGAAAAGATAAAGTGCAAAATGGACCAAACTGAAGTGTAGCAGTATCATTTGGAGCTGGTGAAAGAGTGAAAGTTGTCTGAGGGGTCTCTAGCAGAAAACTATGAACAAGCAGGAAACAAGGAGTCACAGTTTGACTTGGCTAAGAATCCTTGCTTTACTTTCTAAGTTCAGCAAGTCAGACCCAGACACTTTCTTTTAGCTGTTTGAGTGAGTTGAAGATGCAAGAGGTTGGCTGGACTCAGACAGGCCTACAGTATTTTGTTACAATGTGTTCTGACTGATAAGACTCAAGAGGCCTATTCAGGTTAAAAGTGTAGCACATAGTAAAGGTGTATGAAACAGTAAAGTCTGCAGTCTTAAAGGTGTACCAACAACATCTGTGTCACAAAAACAAACTGGAAAAACAGACATACCCTGAGTTTGCACATGATTTGATCACCTAGTTTAATTGTTTGGGTATTGCATCTGAGGTAAACACATTTGAAGAACTTTGTGACTTAATAATTTTTAGAACAGTTTAAAGACTTTGTGCCAGAGCGTGTAACCACATTTATTAATACACACAGGTAAAAAGGTAAAAATATCAAGAGAGCAGTAGTTCTGGCTGATGAGTGTGTACTAATACACAAAAATTACTTTATTACCACATAAAGCAATTAACAAATCATATAAAATATGCAAATGAGCTACTAAGAGTCAGCGTTACTACTATATTAATTGCTGGTTGGTGAGTCTAGAAAAAACGAGATACTGTTGTATTTGTTGCTTACTCTCCTACCCTGCAGGCAGCGCTGTTGCATTAGTTGCAAGTCATAGTTTCGACTAAAGCAGAAGAAGACCATAGTTGCGGGAAAACTGAAGCGGGTGGTTTCTGTGCTGGCGGCTCCGAACTGTAAGAAAACAAGCAATTTTATCAATATTTATTATGTGCATAGTAACGCATTGGCACAGTTTACTTCTGCTTGTCATATTTTAGGCTGTAAAGGCGTTGTCGTAGATTGCTTCCGTCTCAGGAGTGTTAGAGGGGTGCTTTTTGTGTAAGTTATGCTCCCAGAACAGATGCAGCTAGCCTGTAACAAATCACTTCAGAGGCCGACTCTGTATATGAACCTTAAACTGCGCTTTATAGCGTTACAATGTATGAAATAAGTACTGATACTGAGTACTTTTGAATGATTGAATACCATCTAAACTTATACTTTTACTTGCAAATACTTAAACACTCACACCAAAATAATTCAATGCTGTAGCTTGGAAATTGCATGAATTGTTTAATTAATAATTTTACAATTGACCAGTTTCCACTGAGCTTAATACAAATAAAGCCTGTCACAAAAAACACGTTTTCTGCTTCGTAACCAGTTCATGAACATAATCCTGTGGTTTCTGCCTTTGCAGATATCTGTCAAGAAAGCTGTATAAGCTGTCTCTACACTGAGCAAAGTACACTTACTGAGCAGTTAAACATTCAGTCAACAAAAGGTTTTTTCAGAGTCACTAAAACAGACCTCATTGCATTATCAGCAGTTATTATAGTATTTTTTATTTTCTAATTGGTTTTTATTTTTATTTCGTTTTGAATTCAGTTAGTTTCCAGAGTGGGTTTGCTCGTTTCAGTTTAGTTTTTATTGTTTGAAAATGTTTTGTGATTTAAGATGTTTAGATCAGAAATCACAATACAAACACAACACTTTGTGAAGCCAGATGAGTCACAATCATGTAGACATCCTGAGTCTCAATAAAGAGATGAACCAAAGCCTCATCAGACAGACAGACTGACCAAATTTAACCCAGCTGACAAAGACTAGAACTAAGGACATTTCCTGTATATTTTTATTTTGTTTTAGCTAGTTTCCTAAACCCACAGTGTCTTTTTAGTTAGTTTAGATTTTTCCTAATAGTCTATTTTTTATTTGTATTTTAGTTAACTAAAATTATTTATCTCATGTAGTTTTAGTTTTATTTAACTATAATAACCTTGATTATCAATTACATATTTCTGTATCTCTTCAGGTGTATAGTGCCTAGTGTCTAATAAATGCTAGTTGCAGTAATGTATGTGTGCATTTTTTCCTTTTTAGCCTTTAGCAATCATCATGAAAACCCCACAGGCTTCAGATGTCAAGAACAGGCTTTCAGTACTTTGGGAGACACTGCAATGTCCCATATGGTGAGTGTTATCTGCAACAAGGAATGTATCTTTGGCTGCTCCCTTGTATTTTCCCCAAGGGATTGCCACAGCAGATTAATCCGCATTGGTAATTTGGCAGAGATTTTACGTTGGATGCCCTTCCTGACGCAACCCTCCATAGTGAGAGGGACTTGTTTTCCCACCTGGAATCAAACCAGGGACCTTGTGTAATGTGTAAACCGCTACGCTATAGGGAAGTTAACTTAATATAAAAACTGGCTTCTTCTATATTGTTTTTTTTATTAGTTACAAGATTAAGATTATTTAATTTATGTGTTCTTTTGCCTACAGCTTGGATTTAATGACTACACCGGTATCTACTAAGTGTGACCACCAGTTTTGCAAGTTAGTGTCCCTTCACTGAGGTGATTCTGTTGAATATACACAGGATTGTATTAATATGTTGTTTGATCTTAAGACATTTGCTTTCTGTTCTGCCAGATTTTGTATGATGAAACTTTTGGAGAACTCGAAACAAAACAGAGCCAACTGTCCTGTGTGTAAATCCAAGGTCACCAAAAGGTTGGACAGAATATACTGTATAAGATAAAGGTGTAACAACCCAGCAAACATTTCAACGCTGGCCACATGTCGCCTGGAAGTTTTTGTCAACATTGTGGTTGAAAAATAGTTCCAAAATGAAAGTTCAGCTGACGTCGCGACACACCCTAGACTTTTTAAACGTTGACTCCATGTTGTTATTAGACTTTCTAGCAAGTATAAGTTTGTGTTCAAGAATTGCTTCTCTTTATCAATTAGGATAAAGACAAATAAAGAAAACATTCTTGATAGAAAGAATGAGAAAAAAGAATGAGCCACAGAGGTGTCTTTAACTCGCGATCTTTGCCTCCATACCGCTTCTGTTATCCTACTGAGCTGTTTGACTACTCATTTTAAGTCACAGCAAATGTAGACTTAATAACACTGAGATCAGTAACAAATAGGCGATGATTCTAGCCTGTTAATTTCACCATGCAACAAAGGAGATGTATTTATAAGTCCATAACCATGAATTTAAAAAGACAGGCTGCAGTAAGAGTAGTCTGTGTGTGTGGACATGTGTTCACAACCGTGCACTAACTAGATTGTCATTATTTTAAAAAATACGAAGAAAGATGCATTTAATTCCTTTATTGCAATAATCAGATCTACGTTTCTTACTCTGGCCTGACCTGACCTCTTTTCTACTTTGAAACAATGTCAACATCCGACTGTCTGCACGACTCGGTAGGCGACGTCATGGTTTCAACAATGTTTGCTGGGATACACTAGAGTCATTGAACTCTTATTGTTATTTTAGCATTATACTTTAATGTGTGATTCTGCATACAGGAGCTTGCAGGAGAGCCCTGGGTTTCAGAGACTTGTCGCTGGATTACAGGACATGATACAAGCATATGAGCGTGATACTGGCACAAACTGTAAGACTTAATAAAGTCATCTGATGGAATTGACTTGCATTACGTCACTCATTAACATTACATGTCTAAATTTTCAGACTTCACTGGAACATCCCAGGAAAGAAGATGTGCAAGGTGGGAACCCCTAAGAGTTGTCTTTAACCGTTATGCTCATTTATTGACTAAGTCTGCTCATTGTGTATTGTCTTGTACTTAGTGTTGCAGATGCTGAAACTACTAAAGATGCTCATAGTATATCATCTGGAAATACACCTGTCACTGATATTGACAATGTGGAAAATGCAGACTGTGGGGATCTTCCGCAATCCCACTCCTCAACTATAGCAGGTGAAATTTTGAACTAATTCACATGACCTCAATTCAACAGTCAGATTATTGCTAATAATGTCAGTGCTGTGTTAGTGCTGAAGTATTTTGTTATAAGTCGACCACTGCTAGGGTAACTGTGAAGCACAGTATGAAATCAGTGTTTCCCCATGAAAGGTTCATTAAGTCCCTACTCAGACAGAGCAGAATTGAGCAAAGAGCCTGGGAAGATGAAGATACAGTTCCCTCTTAAAGGTATTGGAACAGCAAGGCCAATTAATTTGTTTTTGTTGTGCACTCAATACATTTGTGTGTGAGATCCAGAGATGAATATGAGATGAGAGACCAGTTTCAGCTTTTATTTCCTGGTTTTTGCATATAGGTATATTAAACAACATTGATGCAAAATTTGTTATGTTCTAACTACCCAGTTTTTTCAGGTGAGAAAACATATTGGAACAGAATGTTAAGTAAATTATATTTGGTTGTTTACTCTTTTTTGCAATAATCGCGTCAAGCCTATGACCACCAGATTTCTTGTTTCTTCACTGGTTATTCATTTCCAGGCATTTACCACAGCACCTTAGTTGCTGTCTGTTTTTTGGCTTTCTCCCTTCAGCCTTCTCTTCAGGAGGTGAAAAAGATGTTCAGTTGGTTAAAATCTAGTGAGTGATTTGGCCGGTTCTAAGCCTTCCATTTTCTTCCTGATGAAGTCCTTTGTTGAGATTGAAGTGTGTTTTGGATCATTGTCTCACTGCATAAAGTTCCTTCCAATTAGTTTGGATGCACTTCTCCTAAATTGGCAGACAATATGTACACTGTCTATAGACTTCTGCCTTCTTTCTGCTACTACCATTATGAGTTACATCATCAGTTAAAACAATTGAGCCGGTTCCAGGAGTAGCATTCAAGCCCAAGTCATGACATGACCTCTGCCACGCTTCACAGATAAGCTCATCTGTTTTAGAATAATGAGCAGATCCCTTCTTCTACACACTTTGGCCTTTCATTCACTTTGGTAGAGGTTCCAGAACTGTTGTGGCTCATCTCTGTTCTTGGTTTTTTTGCAAATTCCAATCTGGCTTTGTGATTTTTACTGATTTTAAATGGTTTGCATCTTATAGTATACCATCTGTTTTTGTAACCAAATTCTCCTTCAATTAGTGGACTGTTGTTTGGTTGGGTTTTCTTTACCACTCTCATTATTTGTCTGTCATCAGTTTTCAGGGCATTTCAAATTGTAGTAGCCCAATGTTTTCGAAATACCTCCGATGGATTTCCCCCTTTCAGTTTCAGAATGGCATGCTTCTCTTCCACAGACACCTCTCTGGTCTTCATGTTGGCCTACCCTTCTTAACTACAAATGTAGTCTTCACAGGTGAAAGCCAAAGCTTCAACTGAGAATAGATATTCTGGGCAACTTAATGACTGAACAATGATAATCTTACACAACTCACCTGGGTAGCAAGAAACACCTGTCACCCCTTATGTTCCACTACTTTTACTCACTTAAAAACTGGGTGTTTTGATACAAAATGTGTAGTGGTTTATGTTGTTTAGCATATTTAGATGTAAATACCAGGGAATAAAATCTGAAACTTCATAGTCATCGTTTAATCTTAGACAAAAATGTCTTCAGTCCACAGCAAAAACAAATTGGCCTTGCTGTTCCAATACTTATGGAGGCAGCTATAACTTTACTCCAGTTGAAGACAACTTGGTACTTTACTGTAAGTGCAATAAAAGTTTGCCTCTAAGTAATTTTTTAAAATATGAATGAGAATAGCACTGAGATCTGTGGAGGAACTGACAGGGAAATCACTGTCTCTACTACCTTTGCTTCCACTGTTCATCTGCCCGAACAAAGCAGTCAACCTAGGGGAAACACTGGAAATAGATTCATAAGCAACATTGTAATAGCAGTAGTTTTTTTGCTTTTATGATTCTTGCTTAATCATCAAGCCCAGTTACAAAATAAGTGGCTAAATTCTGTCCTGCTCATGATTGTCATTTTCTCATCCCCTTTTATAGCCCAGAATGAATTTGCAATACTAATGGGATTTGATGACTCTGCACCTTTGACAGCAGAAGATGAAGGGCTGGATAGTGGGCTTGGTGATGCCCCACCAACTTCTGAAAAGAAAATATCCACCTGTACAGATAACATGGAACCAATGGAAGCAGAAATGCTAGATGTTGTGGAAAATGCTACAAAAACACATAAAACTAGAGGCAAACGAAGACAAGAGAATGCCTCCCTTTGTCCATTATTAATTACAGATGAGAACAAACATGAACACCAGCCTCTAAGAAAGTCCTCAAGACAGAAGAAGCAAAAAGGTTTGGAGCCTGACAAGATTCTTGACCAGAAGCGCAAGAAAAGTTTAGAGAAAGTTGCAGAGTGGCTCATGAAAGTTCCAGCTGAAGGAAGTCTTGAGTTAGAAAAACCAAATGAAAACTCAGATGACTCTGACAGTTGTTCTTCCACATCAACAATAGATATCAGACAATGCAATAATGATTTAAATACAAAGAGAGAAGATCGTGCCAAAGCCCTTGAAGAGCAGGTGTTCGGGGCTGTCTACAAACGAGAGCGAAGAGTGAACAGAACTCTCGCTCCTCCACTAAATGTGTTTATCGAACCTTCAACAGCTAAAGAAACATTGTCAAATGAAGATGATTCCATAGTGGTGAAGGAAAATGGCCTCACTCCTTTTGTAGAGACAAATGAAAGCAATGTGGAGGAAGAGCAGCCAATGACAGAAGAAATAAATGACAACAGCAGTGACATTTTTAAAGCAGCAGAACAGATGGATACCAGGGAGGCAAATGATACAGACACATTTAAGTTAAACAACTTGCCAAAAAGTGACAAAAATAAAGGCAAACGTGAAGTTCCCAGTCTTGCATCTGATATAGAAGAACGACCAGTAATGATAACAAGAAACAGGAAGTGCAGTGTTCTGCAGAATGTAGACCATGATTTACAAGAGCAAGATAAAGCAAAATCAGGGGGTACTGAGCAAAGGAAAGCTGACAAAAAGAAAGGTAAAATCACAAAATCAGAAAAAGGCAAGCCTGCCAGAGTGCCAAAACCCCTTGTGCTGGTTGGAGTTCAAAATGGAGAAACCAGTCCTGTTATTCAGACAAGAGCAGAAGAAGTTCAGGTTCAAATTGAGAACTACCCAAGCAGCGAGGATCAAGAAACTCCAGTCATTAAGAGCACCAGGAGAAGCAGAAGACTTCAGCTCTTTGCTGAAGAAGTCCAGGAGGGTCACAAGAAAGCAAGCATGAAAGCTAGGGTACCTGAAAAAAACAGCAGCAATGCAAAGAAGTTGGAACAAGCTAATGGTGAAGCACTGGATGATAAAGAAGGTAAAAATGACAACATAACAAAGGTTGCCAAATGTAATGGATGTGTTTATGATCAAGACATCGGAGGAATTGAAAATTTGGAGATTGCTGAGCAAACAGAAGCTGTTAAAGAGTCATTTGCAGAAAACTCAAAAGTGGAAACTAATGGTACCCCAAGCTCTACAAGTCTATCTGACGCAGCTGTGATAGGTCCAACACTTGAAAGTGACAGGTCCACAAATCATTTCCCAGGCAACATTCAGCTGGAAACTCCTAATTGGGAAACTAAATGTGCTGAAACAGAAAATGAGGGCAATAATGACAGTGAGCTTGACACAGAGCAACTACTCAGGAGCTTCAAAGCAACTAAAAGGAAATCTTTCCATCTTGGTAGTCCAAATGTGAAAAGGAGCCGTGGTTCAGACAAAGAAAGCACCAAAGAAGCAGAGGAGAACCATGATGATTGTTCTGGTGTAAAAACTGCAAAAAAGGCTTTAAGAGAAACTGAGAAGTCATGTGATTTGATCTCCCCTTCTAACTCTCACATCCAGGCAAAAAAAAACTTTTCTGAGAAGTCAGATCAATTAGTAGTGGAAGACTTGATCACTGAAAGTGGTTGTTCAGGTCTGGACTCAGCTGCTGGTAACTGTCACTTCAGGAGTAGCCTTAGCAGTGTGCTCAGTCCTAATAAAGAATCGAAACGTGATGTGGAAAGTCCTCCTCTTTCTGTTGTGCCTCAAGTTGTAGATTCTGGTCTCTGCTTCACAGCTGTTGAACATGAGGAAGCCTCAAATTGTGCTCAAATGGTAGAGAGTCAGGTTCACTATGAAGAAGTGAACGGGCCAAAAGACGCCATTTCAGTGGTCTATTCAGCTGCCACTTTAGAATATTGTCCAGTCAGCACAACTAAAATAACCGCAGAGTCTTCTTTGACCCCTGATGACCTTGTAGCACCACCTGTCCAAACTGTCCACAAAACAGAGACTAACTGTAATAACAGCGGAGAGGTCAGCAACCATTCCTCCATCAAGAGCAACCCAAGGAGTAAGAGGAGGGCTCAGAGGCTGCAGTCTTCTTCTGAATCTGATAGCAGTGAATCCAAAGAAGAATTACCTACTTTGACTCAAATTTTTGGAACATCAGCTCGTCCCTCTACTGTAAATCCGAATCAGGGTGACTCCAGAGAGGATAACAGAGAGGGTACATTTGTTACAGCTGATGCAGTAGAACCCTTGAGCTGCCCACCTACATGCCACAGCCCTGACTGCATTAATTCCAGCCAAGCATCTGTGGACTTGTTTGGCACACCAGAAGAACGTAAGCTGGTTCTCTAACTGAAATAGTTAATTGTAGCAAAGGCAGCAGCCTGCTTTTATGTGCTTGTTTTTTTCCTCCTCTAATAATTTGTATATCTTTGGATTGTAAGATCTGACGACACTCTTGTTTCCTCTCTGCAGGTGAAGTTCCAGTAAATGACACCATTGTATCCATAGAGTCATCACAGTTCTCAAGCGAAGTCCTTGTTACACAGGTAAACAAGAGTAGGTTGAGGCTGCATAACTTTAAGACTTAAAATTTGCTCCTGACCATGCATGAATTGAGTCCCTGAATCCAGAAGGATGTGTGGACCTGGATTATATTCTGGTGCTTTGTTGAGGAAAAACGTGTGAAGGTCTCATGAGCAATATCGACTTTTTCCTTATCTCATGGTATAATTTTTACAAAAAAACTGTACCTCTGGTAAAAATTTCATGCCAGTCAGTGAGGTTTTGACTAACCCTGTAACCAATCACATAACCTCTTTAGCAGAGGTAAATATATTTACCATCAGTTTTACTTTCTCTAGTTTCATATATAGCCACATGAATGGCCCAGTTTTTTTTCCTTTTTTTTAAATTACATAAAATTAATATGAAAGTTTGATCCTCATCAAAGTGAGATTTAACATTAATTCTTTTTGCTTGTTCAGCATTACCTGGCTTCACTGTGCTTCCAGCGATGCACTGTCACATTACGCCCCGTAGAGGGCACCCACCACATTTTCCCCACAACGAACTGTCAGCCCCTGGATGACAGACTACCTCGCTCAGTGAAAAATGTCCCCCTCAGCAGCTTTCTAAATTGCATTTCATTTACGTTGGAGGAAATGCCGCCTAGAAGATGATTCTTGTTTTCTACCTCATCCATCTTCCAGCAATCTCACTTTTATCTGTCGACTGTATTTGACTGGGGAGTTCAAGTTTGACGCCCTGGGGTTTAGAAAGGGCCCAGGATTACATACATCAGAGACTACAGAGCTCTGCTATTATTTTGCAGTGTGTCTTTTTACATAATCAATGCATTTACTCTGTGAACTACTAAAGTGCAGTCTAGTGAAGTGCAGCTGAAAAAGCAGTTGCCACTTCTGCTTTTTGAACTCCTTCATGGAAACATTTTACAAACATCAGTAACAGCTTACTGGTACACAAGCCACCAATTCCCTTTTTATAATGACTGACTGCATGTAGGTCCCTGTTCACTGAGTGACAGTTGTTAAATGTTTTCATACATCAGTGCAATAAGCCGAATATGCTGCCAGTACATGTCAATTTATTTTGTGCAGTAGAATGCTGCATTGCAGATTTCTTTTTTCTCTTATTCCCCCTTTGAGTATTGATAAATTGCATGACTCATTTGTGATTATAAGCTGTTATGCTTTACCTTTTTCCCCCTCCTCTTTTAGCAAAAGATAGAAATGCAGAAGGAGCTGGTGAGGCTGGAGAAGCTGATGGCCCTGGTGTCAGAGGTGCTTCAGGAGAAAGAGGGCAGTCCTTTCAAAGGAGTCCCTCAGGAAACCCATCACAGCAGTAAAGAGACGGGTAAGAAGATAATAACTGTAAGCTTTCATCAGAGATCATTATTTGTTTAAAGCATTTCAAGAAAAAATATCCAAGATGTATTCATTCTACCATCTCAAAAGGAAATGCATGTGCAGATTTAGTTTCCTTTGATATGAAACTAAATGTTTTGAATTTTGGTAAGTTGAGCACATCAACGTTTGCTGTAGAAAATTGTTATTGACATTTTCCACAATTTTTCTGACACCTAATAAATTTATCTTAAGGTCAGACCATGCTCTGCACAGAGAAATTGCAAAAAACCAAGGAGCTACATCGCAGTCTATACCAGCCTCAGTTAACACGTTAAATGTTAAAGCTCATAAAAGAACAATTAGAAAAAGACTGAACAACTATAGCTTGTTTGAAAGGGTTGCCAGGAGAAAGCCTCTTCTCTCTCAAAAGAGCATGGCAGCACAGCTTAAGCTGGCAAAGTTGCATCTGCACAAACAAGTCTTCTGGAACAATGTAAAAACATATTAACATAGCATATCAGCACAAACTCCTCATACCAACTGTCAAGCATGGTGGTAGAAGGGTGATGATTTGGACTTGTTTTGCAGCAGCAGGACCTGGGCACTTTGGAGTCAGTGAGTCAACCATGAACTCCTCTGTATATCAAAGTATTTTAGATTTAACTGTGAGGCAATCTCCAAAACAGTTTCAGCCAGACAGGTAAAGCTTAGATGAAACTGGATCACGCATCAGAACAATGATCCCAAACACACCTGCAAATTTTCTGATAGAATGGCTGAAAAGTAACAATCAAGGTGTTGCAATGGCCAAGTCAAAGTCCACACCTTAACCTGTTTAAAATGCTGTAGTGGGACCTTAACAGAGCTGTCTCGAACTACAGCAATGTTGCAAAGAGGTCTCAACCAAAATTCCTGCACAACAATGTGAGAGACTCATAGTCATGCAGAAAACCCATTACTGGAAGTTATTACTGCCAAAGTTGCTTCTGCACATTAGTGAACCATGGGATGTACTGTATTTTTCACATGACTCCATGGAATCTTGTGAAAACTTGCTTTTTAACAGCTGTTTAAAAAATTCTGCTTTTAAAGAGGTGGTCACACTTGCTGATGAGCAGCAACTGGCTGCTACTTACCCTCCTAATACCTATGGAAGCAGTAAGGGTGTGCTTATTTTTTCACAGGACTGCATAGAGTCCTGTGAAAACTTTGTTTCATGAATTTCTTTTAGGCAAGTACTGAAAGTTAATGAATGAATCTGATGGTATTATCATTTTTGCAGGCATGGATGCTAATATGCCACCTCTATGTGATCAGGGGGCAGGTCAAGGTTCAGGAAGGTAAGTATTGTAAAATGTACTTAGTACTACTGCATACACAGTTTTACTCCATCCCAATATGAATTCCCAGGTCTGTTAATAAAATGGTCAAAAATAGTAATATAAATAGTAAAGATAACTAAAAAAGAAATCTTTCAACAAATAATATTTTAGCAAGAAAAAAATAATGTGTTATTATTTTGTTTTTGCTTCATTTTTTAAGCTCTGAGAAAAACTTAAATGTCTTCCTAAAAACAAGAGGCATCATGTGAAGCTACAAATAAATGCTGCTTTAGCCCCCGTCTGCAATGAGAACAAAAAAGCTGGCCACTCTTAGCAGGAAATGCAGGAAGTGATTAGAGCAACTGATAATATCGCAGCTAAATGATTCTTAGAAAATTAGAAACCGGTTCTACATGTTAACTGTTTGTATTCCTGCATTACTAGTTTGTCAATGTTGACAATATTTTGTATTCATTTGGTAATTGAGGGTTTTCCACATGCAACTTTTGATCCATGCGGTGTCGTACTCATCATTTGTGTAATTGTAAGTGCCTATGCATTGTATTTCACTTTAAAGCAACATTTTGGGGTTAAAATTGTCTTTTGTTGCTCTAGAAAAACAAGTATTTGATAGAAAAAGAAAAACATAAAGACAAAAAAGCAAGTGGAATTATGAATAATAATAGCAGAGGGGTTTTCTTCTTTTGGTCAGCATGCCAGTTAACCAATCATCTTGCCTAATGTTGGCCACGTGTCACATGACAATCTTTGAAGTCAAACCTGACTTCTTAACAAATTTAATTAAATATGCTTCCCTCATTGTGTTGCAATCTTTCCTCAGAGTTGTACGCATTGTTTATAGATTTTCAAAGGAGCCGTATTTCAGTGCATCCATATTAGGCAGTACAATAACTGAAGTAAGTGGCATGTAATTGGTCTCTTTTGGTCTGTAACTGAAGGAGAAAGTTGGTCTGTGTGTGTATGTTCCTAGGCTTGTTCTCAGATGGTGATGCATCTCAAGAGGACAGGCGGATAATCTCACTAATGAACCCAGAATCTGCTTATGCTGTGGAGAATAAAAAAGTCATTACTGACTGCATCTTATATGTCATTTAGAGCACTTAGCGGGAAACTTGCATTGCCACAGTAATTTATCTCTCCCGCCTGATTGCCCTCCCCCCAACCTCTTGCCTCTCAGTGCTGTCCTTTGGGCGAGAAAGAGAGAGAAATGGTGGATGAAAACACAGAGGGGCTTAGTTATACAAGTTCTAAATTAAAAAGCATATATTCCAGGACTACAATAGTGAAATTGGAAAGATTAGTTGGCACAGGAGTCTTAAATTTTCGGTGAGCTGGTACAGGTAATTTAAATACAGGCAGTCTGCCAGAGTTTTTGAGTGAAGAAATAAACCCAAGAGAAAACAAAGGAAGAAAGCTTTCAAAACTTTATTCATATTAGTTGGAGAAGCGTAATCTACTGAAGAATATAATGGAACATGCCATTTGTATCAATTTTGTGATTATATGAAGTCCTGATTCAACATTGACAGTGTAGCCTGCAGTAGGGACTCTTGATAATATCATGATACAGTGATTCTGCATTACTTAATACATTGCAAGACAGTCATTAACAAAACATAACCATATCTGTGTAACTAAAGGAGAAAATTTCACTTTTAATAATATGTCAGTTTATTTAATTAGCTCCCTGACTGCCTTTGCCCACCTGCTCACCAATTCTTTTTTTGATTGTTTTTTCTTTACTGCAAGTTCTGTTGCATCACCCTCATTCAACTGGTAAGCTTCAGCATGAGGAGAAATGAATACTGGCTTTGGTAGTTTAAACTGGCTCAGAAATACATTTAGAGCAACTGTGTGTTTTAGTAAAAATATTAATATTTGTTGCCAGTGTATCATGATTATACCACAAGAGGAAACTATGATACTATGATATTTCAATTTTTTTCCCCATCCCTGCTGTGCAAAGTAGGTATACAAATATCCAGTACAGATCATTTAACAAAATGCATTCTTTAGCAACACTACAAATCATGCAGTTAATTTTTGGACATGTACTTCAGTGTTCCAGTTCACATACATGTCTGTTTTGTAGGAAAGATATTCCAGAAGCTGGACAGGACCCAAATAAAGGACCATCTGATCACCAAGATGTCTCTGAACCCAGTCTATCAAAGCATGAGAGTATTACACACATTGGTAAGGCTGTTGTTCTAGTGTTGGATAGATTGTGCCACATTATGTAAGAATTGAAACAAACTTAAAATCAGTACCACATGATCATAAAGAAGGGTTTGCCTGACATGTTTTTTTGTATTTTTTTTAGTGGGATGATTTCACACTTTTTCTCAAGTATAATTCAGTCATGTGATAAAGAAAGTATGTAACATGATTCAGTAGCCTGTGGAGCTATCTTTAGCAGCAATAACTTGAAGTAATTATTTTCTGTGTGACTTTATTCATCTCTCACATTGTTGTGGAGGAATTCACTCTTCTTTACAGTGTTATTTCAGTTTATTGAAGTTTGAATTCATTTGTTCATGCACAGTTCTCTTAAGTTCCTGCCACAGTATTTAAATCAGGCTGAGGTCCGGACTTTGACTGGGTCATTGCAACACCTGAATTAGTTTCTTTTTTAGCCATTCTGTTGTAGATTTTCTGGGGTGATTGGCATCATTGTCTGTTTGCATGACCAAATTTCAGCCAAGTTTTCGATGTCAGATAGAAAGCCTCACATTTGACTCTGGAATAGTTTGGTATACAGAGATTGGGAATTCTTGAATATAGCACCTCTTTCTTCCTTTTTTTAATATACCAGCAAGGTTGAGTTGATCTGATTTAGTCTGACTGTTGTTAGTGAAGTTAAGACTCTGCATGAAAGATAACCAAAAATGTATTTTATGTTTTTAAAGGGACATGTTTCCGGTTAGGTGAACTTCTGTTCTGACTTTCTCTTTTTATCAATGCAACACTCCACACAAGCAGGACTTGGTGTAAAAGGGACTGGAGTCTCCAAAACAACTTCTTTAAATTCAGCATCTAAGGCACCAGAAGACTGCAGTTCACCATCCGATGGGCAAGAAGACAAAGAAAATAACAGCCCTCCGAAAGACACGTGCAAAGCTAAGATGGTTCTTGTGTCATCTGGATTAGGCCCAAATGAGCAGGTGTCTGTTCATCCATTCTGTCAGTCAGTGTGTTTATTAAGCCCAGTCATTTGAAGAATACACAAACTAATAAGATGGTGTTGCCAACAGATAATGGTGAAGAAGTTTGCCAAGAGAGTTGGTGCCAATATGGTTTCCCAGGTGACACCAGAGGTGACTCATGTCATCATGCGTACAGGTAAGTACGCTCACATGTTGTCCTTTTAGTTTTGGGCAAATTGGCTTGATGTGCTGCAAAGCAGTTAAATCAGCTTCACTATGGTTTGTTCTTTTTTTTTTTTTCCTCAAAGAACATTTGCACTTTGAAAAGTACATTTTCTTTCTACATGTAGTTACAGCTTGTTTCGTGCGTCTTTTAAAGCACTCCTCAGAGATAAGCTCTCTGTTTCCCCACATGCTCTCTCCTCCATTTATCTGCTTGTTGCTAATTACCTTCTCTGATAGATTATTTTTAATTTCAAAGCTCGCTGTCTCCAAAGCACCATATTAACCGTCACTTTTTAAGAAGCCTTTTTTTTTTTAATGGCAGCGGTTTCCTGGGCAACTAAAAAATAGGAATCCCGTGCCTCTTGATCTACATGGTCACATTTTGGAAAGGAGCAGGAGGTCTCTTATTATTGCCATTGGTAGAAAATATGTTTAATGCGCATAAAATTCATTTTCTCAGTGGTACATCAATAATAGGTATTTAACTCTTACCTGGGCTAAAACGTTTTTGTCTGCCCTTGTCACTGGTTTAATATGAGCTGTATTTAAGGACAAGAGCAGAAAAAAATTAGAATCCTTTCTTTAAGTCATCAAAATGAACGTGAGTTTGATTTTTCCATTGGACATTGATGTATTGATTCATCTGTTAGACCATCTGACTTCTGATCACTCTTGGGTCACTTTTAAATGTAACTTGTTGGTTTTCAAGATTTCTGTGATCAAATGAGAAAAAAGTTATTGAATACTTTTGCATAACAACTTGTGCATTATTGTTGTATTTTTCAGTGTGTGCAGCCAGGTGTTTCCATAGTGTCATGGTTTATGCATTTGCCTAACATGCAAAAGGTCCCTGGTTTGCAGACAGGAGATACAAGCCTGGCTTTGGGGGTCACAAGCCAGTGTACTCCTAGTGCGAAGCCTGGATAAATTGGAGGGCTGTGTCAGGAAGGGCATCCAGCATAAAATTCGTGCCAAAACCTATGTGGATTAAATTGCCTTGCCAAAGCCTATGGGAGAAAAAAGGGAACAGCTAAAAGTTCAGTGTGTGCAGCCTACTGTAAATCCACCTTTGAATGTGCAGACTTTACCATGTTGCATAGCCAGTTGAGTTTGGTGGCAACTTTTAACCAGCAACAAGCTTGTTAAAATTTCTCTTGTATTGACACCTTCAGCCAAGCTAAAACCTAGCTGTTGATGATTTGAAACTGTAACACCAGCATCACTCTCCTCCTCAGCTTAAGTGTTGTGGAGCTGTGCTTAGCTTGAAAGTGCTTCTTCAAACTTGAAGTGAGCTCTTTTTGCAGCTGAAAGACACTCATTATCACCCAGGCACAAGTCTGCATTTCACAGTGATGTTGTTCCTGTCCTTTCACCCACAAATCTGAAATATTGCAAAAAAATGGCAGTGACGAGTGCACTGACAGTAGTACTCCACTACCTGCCAAGGAGTAGGAGAGCAACAGAAACAAATGCGTCGGGGTTTTTATTTTTTGTGCTGTTTTGTGGCAACAAAAAGAGCAAAAAAAATTGGCATTGACTGATGGCTCATTATAAAGTAGCTAAATAACTCATTACTTTAAATGCAAAATTGTTGTAGTTATTGTTATATTTTAGTCTATTGCATTACAATGCAACACTGCTTCTGATTATATGTGTTCATGGTAATAATTCAGTGTGAACCCTGAATCGATTACAGCTATAGGGCAACAGTTAAACCTTTTTAAAATGAAAGAGATTCACTGAACTTGTAAGGAAAGGAGTGCAGTCGTTTACAACAATTTACCACCAGGATTTGTCTGTGAAATTAAACTTTAATCATTGTAAAGGATAACATTAAAAAAAAAGTCATTTCTGGGAAGTTATGGCCATATAATGTCCTTTGTTTTGCATCACAATAAACCTTTTGGTATTGTTTCTAATAGGAGCACACAGGATTTAAGATCTCAGCTTCCTTAGAAAGTGGTGCCTGAGTAGCCCCTGTATATAGCCTCTGTGTTGGTCTTCCATATGAGCCTTTTGTTGGTGTGGATGCCCCGGTACGCCATTACATCAACATCTTCTCCCATGGTACACATGGGCCGTATAGCTGTCCTCTTCCTTTTGAAGTTGATCACCATCTCTCTGGTCTTGCTCACACTCAGAAGCAGATGATTTCTCTCAGACCGCTCCACAAAATAATTTATTAATGCTGTACTTGTCCTCTTGCCCATCACTTATACAGCCGACCAATGCAGAATTGTCAGAACGTTCCTGTAGGTGGCATGACCCAGAGTTGTACTGAAATCTGAGGTTTACAAGGTGAAAAGAAATGAAGACAGCACAGTCCTTGTGGAGATCATGTACTATACATCAACAAATCAGATAGAGCACTGCCTAATTTGTTGCGGGTTGTTTGTCAGTCAGTAATCCATGAGCTGGTGGCTGTGTTTACTGACATTTCCTATGGCCTTTCTCTCAGTAGCAGCAGCTGGATTATGTTAAATGCACTTGAAAAATCAAAGAAAGCGATCTTAAGCATGTAGCTTTTACTATTTAGATAGGAGTATGCTCTCAGTAGCATGTTGATGATTGCATCATCAGCTCCCAGATTCAGTTTATATACAAACTGCAGAGGGTCTAGAGATATTTTCATCTGTGGTCTCAGGTGGGCCAAAACTAGTTTCTCCAGCACCTTCGCCACATGTGATGTGACTGGGTGATAGTCAGTCATTAAGCTCTAATGGTGTTGACTTTATCAGTACAGAAAGCAGACAGGATCCTTTCCACAACACATGTATCTTTTCCTGCTTCAGACTTGGGTTGTAAATGTGGTTCAGAGTCACAGACAGCTGACTAGTGGGGATCATCAAAACTTTGGGACTAATGCTATCAGGATCCACAGCCTTGCCCTGGTGCAGTTTCTCCAGCTGTCTCCTAACCTGGCCAGAAGTCACAGTCCAGCAGGGGTTGTTTGTCAGAGTTAAATAGGTCTGATCTGGAGAGTTCAGTTGAGAGAAGAGGAGAAGGGCAAAATCACTGAAGGCAGTTAAGGTGTGTGGAGGCCAAGGTGAGAGTTGGGGGAGGCAACAGAGGGCTGTGAACTAAGAAATTTTTTTTATCCCCATATAATGATTGTTTATTATAGTATAGGCCCATTTTGTATCACTGTTATCTGACACATTTTATTTCCAGTGTGACTTGTTCCATTCAGACAGTACCGTTTTGCTGTAATGCATTTGTACAGTCACTTCATGGCATCTTTCAGTTCAGAAGTAAAATATTTGTGTTCGCTAATTAGGTCCTTCTGAACCTACAAAACTTGCAAAATCAAGGTGTGTGAAAGAACATTTATTTCCTCATATTTTACCCATCTTTTCACACCTGTCTGCTTGTTTTTTTTCTCCGCCAGATGAACAGCTGGTATGTGAGCGCACACTGAAATACTTTCTTGGAATTGCAGGCAGGAAGTGGGTGGTGAGCTTCCACTGTAAGTATGACTTAATTTACTTATGAGTTAAGAACAATTAGTCTAAATAAAAAATAGCATGATGTGAAGGGGTAAGTTGGAATAAAAGGCACCTTACATAATACAGTAGCCACCACTGCTTCAGACAATAAGTTTGCAAATTTTTGTTCTTTTTTTCCTCTCCGCAGGGATTTCTGAGTGCTTCAAACAAAAGAAACTCTTAGATGAGGTACGCTTGCCTGTGTGCTTGCTGAATTTGCACGGCAGTGGTTTCCAGTCACATTTGTATATATCGTGATGTTGAATTAAGGCCACATGATGAATCTCTCTGTGCGGCTTGCTGTGATACCTTCATAAATTATTTGTCACCCATTTGCTTTAGCAATCTCTACATCTGGTTCTTTGATAGGCCCGTGTAATCCAGCCTGACTATGTTCAGCTTTGCTATTAATTTTAAATTATTTCTCCATCAGCTGGGTCAGTTTTTAAAAAATCATACATTATATCATGAATGCACTCTTTCCAATTAAAAGTTGGCTACTGTCAAATTGAAGAATGGCCAGTGTACTCTTCAGAGCATACCTTACTCTTGGAAAAATAATTAATTATTCTAGGACTGTTTACATTCAGTCCTCCTTGGAGTATCAGATTGAGCTAATTGCTTGACTTAATTAAAAAAAAAAAAAAACACAGAGCCTGGAAAGTTTGACACCAACTCTGATTGAGGTTGATGTATGCTTGATGGAGTCATTTTGCTTTATTCATCAACAGAGTCCATTTGAGGTGAGAGGGGATGTTGTGAATGGGCCTAGCCACCAAGGTCCCTCAAGAGCTCGGACCACTGAAGACAGTAATGTAAGTCCCTTATACAATGAAAAGGACCGATAGCTATATGTGACTGTTTGTGAGCCTCCTTGATTTCTCAGTGGATTTTAAATCTCATTAGTTTGTGTAATACAGCCAACCAGTGGCAAGTAAACTTTTTCCTTTCTTTCTGTTCTTCACACATTATAATAACCTGTAAATTGTCATGGCTTGTGAGTCAGATGAACTACTACATCATTGATGTTCTGGTTTAGTGCTACTTTAGTTTTTTAAAATATCTATGTTTTCATAAGGTAAAATATTTCTGTTTCTTTATTCTTGAAATATTTGAATTGAAAACATGCCTTTAGAACATGGAATCGCAGTAATATAATTTTTAGTTCAAGAATTATTCAAGAAAAGCTAAAAACATTCAGTGCGCAGACCTCTTCCAAGCTGCATTAGTAATCTGGATCACTTCCTAAATGTAATGTTTTGTTACTTGTATCACACCCTATCCCTAAAAAAATCGTTAATCCATTTTTAACTTTTTGAGTTATACTGCACACAGTCAAACAAACAAAAACAACCCAATGTCAGTAAAAACATTGTCTCTTTGGAGGACGTAATAAAAATCTGCTACTGGTGGAACTTAACTGGATGAGTTGGATGCTGTTTTACTCTATTCATGTCTCAGAAACAAATTAGTATTGTCACAGTTTTTCATCTCTATCAGTTATTGTTCTATAGCTTCAAATGTGCACACACCTCAGTTTTGCATATTTGAATCCCAGGATCTAGAACAATACCTGGATCTGGATCAGTTTGGAAATTTAATGTCACGTTGATATCTGCAAATTTTTGTTATGTGTTTATGATGTATTTGTTGAGATTTGATGCATAATTCCAAAATTTTGTCCTATCTTGGAATGCTGAGGAATCCTTCCAAAAAATCCTGGATCCAGCTCAACATCAAAAATAAATCACTTCAAGCCCCACCACTGGTAGAAGCTTTGTGCCATCCATCTGTAACTTTTTGTGTAATTCTCTTAACAAACAGATAGAAGCATAAATATAAAATAAACATTTGATAATAATTATAATTCACACACACACACCACTATTCAGGGAATAAATATTTACTTTGTACTTTTCCCCCCCCTTTAGAGTGATTTTTTTTTTTTTTTCAGTTACACAGGCATCATGATGTAAATTGAAGTGTGTTTAGTGCCATATATTAGATGTATTGTGATAATATGGCTACTGTGGGTGATGTGTACAGCCACATTATGAGTGGCTCCTTAATTCCCAACTGTAGAACCATTGCCACACACCATAGAATGTATGGCCCTAGCAGATTTTCCATATTCCTTCCTTTTAAAATATGTAATACTGCAGTATTTAGTTATTCAAGAAGACATGTCACATTTTCTCTCTATTTGCTTGCTCTTCATTTTCTTCATGCCTTGGCCCACAAATGTGCTTCCATTCTATCAGTGTTTTGTACTGTAGATTATAGCTATTGTGAAACATGTCAGCTGTTTGAAACAAAATCATATTCAAACAAAAATAATCTTTCAGCAAAACAAAGTTAAAACAACAAATCAGCACATTAACTGCTCCTAATGTTGACAGTTGCTGCTTTCCCTATTGTTTTTAAAAACACAGTGTTTGTCCACAAAGAATAGTCTGTGATTCTGAGAGGAAAATCAAATAAAATGTTCCAATTACAAGCAGCACTTGAACTTGTTTCCCCATGTTGCACCAGACTCTTAGCTCAGACCCTGTTGTGAGAAGCTAATTGTAATTTTCCTCTTGGTGTAAGGCCAGCAGGACCGGTACTGTTGCCACTGAGGGGGAAAATTAGAAATGGCTAGATGTCATGTTGGCCGTATCACTGCCTTTGAAGAACCTCTGCTAATTGAATTAGCTAGTAATTTCAGGCTTATTTAGGTGGCTTGAACGTGGTGCCGGCACTTTGATGGAGCCAGGCAGATTGTCCTGCTCATACTCATTTTCTGTCACCTGCACTAGTGTGACACACTAACAGATGAAATGGGGAGTCAGGGAGTCTGTCACCAGAATGTTGATGCTCAGGAAATCAGTCAAAGAAACTTTGTGTGTGTGTGTGTTTTATCACACTCTTGAAGGACATTATGTGTTGTCTAAATTAAAAATCTGTAACAGAAACACTTTTTCATCTCAGCAAGCACCCCTGGCTAATGATGATTATGGACGTAGGGGAAAGCGTGAGAAATTAGTGTTTCTTTCTCAAGTCACTCGGACATTTATCTTTCAAGCGCTTCCTTCCAGCTACACACTGTATATGAGGCTGTGCTGTGAGTTTCCTTTCTGTGGTTCAAGGAAACAACTTCACATTCCCATTTCAAGCATGCTTATTGACCCTGAGTGTGACAAAACAATGTCTCCCTGGTGTTAGCCGGTTGTTTTTCTTTGCCTGGTTTAAGCGTAGTATTACCTCAGCAAAGGTGGCTCTCTTTGCTCTTTTCTGTTTCACTCCTGCCTTAATTTACTGTATTACAGTGAGAGCAAAAAAGCAACAAGGTCTCAAGGTTTTTTCTTACAATAAGTGAGGAATAGCTGTTGTAAATTGCAGGATCTGCTTAGAGAGGTGTTTCAGCTCTACCACTGCAACCCTTTAACACAGGTGAAGAGTTCAGAAACACACTCAGCTCTAATGGTAATAGCAGTGATGACTGCTCTCATCTAGTGCTGTTGAGCATTGTATGAAGGTTAAACCCACTAAATAACTGTCGCCTGAGAAATTTTGTAGATTTCTGAAAACATTTGACAGCAGGTTATTTTATTCTTACCTCATATCTTCCTTTTTCTCTTCAGCTGCTCATGAAGGGTTTTAAGATCTGCTTCCAGGGGCCTTTTACAGACATGACTACAGGTAAGAAACATCATGTGACATGGGAGCTCTAGGAAAAAAATATTTTTGTTTGGGAAGCATGGGCTGAAATGAACCATGTAAACCAGATGAGCGGATTACTGAAAAATTGATTTTTCTAATTTGATCAAATTTATTCAGCATAAAAAATGTCAAATGAGTGAAACAACTGTAGGCTCCACTGCCTACTAGAGGGGTTTTGTTTAGGTGATAGATTTGTCAGAACAGGAGTTTCAAGGTCAATATCAGTAATAATATTTGAGAATTTTGAGAATTTAAATCATCTTGATTTATTAAACCAGCCACAGGGGCCCACAAGCCAGTGTAGTCCTAGTGCCGGTCCCAAGCCCGGGTAAATGGTGAGGGTTACATCAGGAAGGGCATCCGGCGTAAAAACTTTGCCAAATCAAATATGCGGATTCATAACCCGACTTCCATACCGGATCGGTCGCGGCCCGGGTTAACAACGACCGCCTCCGGTGCCGTTAGCCAACAGGGTGCCGCTGGAAACTATGCTACTGTTGGCCGAAGACCAAGGAGGGGGAGAGGGGGAAAGCGTGTTAGGAAGCAGAGAGAGAG
>VUQH01080065.1:0-11291 GCA_015106775.1 Etroplus canarensis | reverse complement strand
AGCCAGATAGCAATGAATTACAATAATCAAGCCTAGAAGTAATAAATGCATGAACTAGTTTTTCAGCATCACTCTGAGACGGGATGTTTCTAATTTTGGGGATATCATGGAGGTGATAAAAGGCAGTCCTGCATATTTGTTTAATGTGAGCATTAAAGGACATATCCTGATCAAAAATGACTCCAAGATTCCTCACAGTGTCACTGGAGGCCAGAGTAAGTATCTGGTTAGAAAGACTGTTTCTGAGGTTTTTAGGGCCAAATACAATAACCTCAGGTTGTCTGAATTTAAAAGTAGAAGATTCCAGACCATCCAGTTCTTTATGTCTTCAAGACAAGCCTGCCAGCGGCCTCAACAACCCTCTTCTTCCCAAGCGAGTCCTCCAATGCACTGAGCCATTGCCGCCCCCTATATAAACCATTCCTCTGCAAAGAATGAATCATATGATGGGGACTTGTGTGATGGCTTTGGAGTTGGCTTCCTGTGTTGTTTTAAACAGCTGCATTAAGTTTTTTATGAAGGTTATTAGTTCACTTTTAACATTGTTTAGAGCCACGCTCTCCAGTATCCATGTGGAACATAAAAGTGTATGTCTGCCTAGTTTAGTGACTGTCAAACTGTGGGGCACAGAGCCACCGGAGGTGGAATAACAGAAGAAAATGCATAATTGCTTAAGCTTGCTTAAATTTCATGTTTTTATTGACTGTGAAATCTGGATTATTCTAAATTCATGAGCAAAAGGATGGTGTAGCTGTAGTGTTTGTGACTTGAAGATATCTCCATCAGGATGGTTATGCTCTGAAAACAGAAAGGGTTCTTCATGCTTTGGCTGGTAAACGGTAGGTCTGATAAATGATTATCTTGCATTATGTTTGTTCAGGTGATTGAGGCTCAGTGAGCTGTTTAATGAGGTATTTGCACTGATTGACCAGATGATGCAGTTCTGTATTTGGGGCTTCTAGACCCCTTGGCATTTTGGTTTTGGTAAAGCTGAAAGATTTATACAACAATTTTTATTTTTTCAAAAAAATAATCTCGAGAAAAATCTTACTGAGAAAATGAACAGATGTTTATCTTACTTTATTAATTCCACAGGGAAACATGTATCTGGGCTCAGGACACACTGGCAAAAGAGATTCTAAATCTCACTTCCTAGTTAAATCAGATTTACACCGTGGAGTGTCAGGAAAAATGAGGATTATCAGGTAGAATTCACATCTTAGTTGCTGCTTTTATTCCACAAAAGGAAACAGACTCATAAGTCATTATTACTATTGTTGTGATTATTTGTTAGCAGTATATCTGTACATTCATAGTGTTTGTTTTTTGTTTTTTGTAATTATTTTTTGTTTTGGATGCCTTACTGGTGTTTTAACATTTGATGATTTAACAGAAGAAACAAACTGCATTTCTTAAGAGCACAAACAGCCAGACAAGCTGCTTTAAATGAACGCACAGCTGTATATCCACACGCCACTTTGCTCTCAGCTGCTCACAGTTCTGGAACATCTGTGACTAACTTGATAGAAGTTTACCTTAACTGCTCACATGCCAAATGTGAGACGAATCAAGTCTGTGTGCTCTCACTGATGAACTACCTAAGATCTGTATTCCCTCCTCTGTCTGTATTACTGGGTGTTTGGGCTAATAGACTATTCTCTGCATCACTTTGGCTTTCCCACGCTGTCAGACTCACTCCTGGCCAATCATTTTCCTGCCTGTCTTCTGTGACCGCTATTTTCACTTTTATACTGAACGGAGCAAATGAGAAAGGTGGGCTCTGCTATGTGAAGGCCATCAAGAAGCATTTCCATAATGATGCTCAACCAAGTCCTGCTGGGTTCTGCTTGCTTTTGTCAGTCATAATACATTGAACATTTATGTGTTTACTGAAAAACAACCAAAGTAAAGCACAATCAGCAAAATATACTTGGATTATGAAACATGTGGGCACGGTCCAAGAAGCTGCTAAAGCATTTTCCACTTTAGTATAGATTCATTGGTAAGGCTGAATGATAAATGAGGCCCTTAGTTCTACAGTTCTCTTAAGATAGCAAACACGCATTCCTGCACCCTCCACCTGATCTACACACTTAGCTTCGTGTGTTCAGGCTGTTGGTCAGCACACTGGGAGAAAGGTGCTTACATGAAGGAGCCGTGGACTTAAGGTGTGCATGACCTGAAGAAAGCGATGGGTTTCCTGCAGAGCAGCAGACTGTTCAGCTGTGCTCTGCTGCTCTGCAGGTGTGTGAGGAGAGATCTGTGCTACTGACAGTGCAGAACAGGTGGGTCCTACAGAGGAGTGTGCCAGCACTGCAGAGGATCTGAACAGCAGGCTGAGGAAGGAAAAGGATCTGTCAGACGAGGGGAAGAGCTGCACTTCTTATATTCATCCCTTCATGTTGCTACCGCTCTCACATCTCTGAGCGTTTGTGCAAAAATGGTTCCATCAGAGAACCATTCTGAGCGTGGGTGCTGAGGGTGCTGCAGCAACTACCACCCACATTTTTAATTGTTGCCTTTCATCTCAAATCTGCTCCCTTGTTACCCGCCATGGATTTATTTTAATTACCATGAGAGTTGCAAGCAACCAGACGGTTTGCTTAAAAAAAATTGGTATAATGCACATATTAGATCTCTTTTGACAAGAGTTTCCTCCAATCAGGAAAGCTTATTTTGTTTGTTTTGGTATTTTTTTTTGCTGTTTGTTGTTTTTTATACCGGTGGTATATGTCACACTACATGAAATGACAGTCAGTTGTCCCAGCACCCAGGTCTATAGTTTAATCTCTGTGACCCTGCAATGTAGAACCACCATTTTGAAGCAACCACCAAAGTCATCCCAGCAGTTCTTTCACAATCCTCAGTTTTTATCTGAAATACATCACATCAGACAGCAAAAGCAAATGCACAGCTGGTGAGCGTTGATCTACCTCGAATTTCAGCTTCTCTCAACAGTAAACCACAAGTGAAGCACGTGTCATCACATGAATCAATGAATGGGCAAAGAAGCGTGCATGTGCCAATGTATGTACGTGCACTCTTTTTCAGACACTCCCTTTATATATTTAACCTTGTTAAAGTTGTTCTTGTTCTTTGAATTTCCTACGTCTTTCTTGTTTAACTGTTTCAGTTGCCCTCTCACCACTGCTGGATGAGAGTGTTTGCTGTCTTCATCGCTTCAGGAATACTGTTTTTTTTTTAAGGACAGTGGACCACAGCCCATCCCCTCTACAATGCCCCACATCGTGAACTCCAGAGATAAGCTGACTGAGGCCTGAGGCTGGCCAGATCAGATATTTCACCTGACATCTGGAAAAAACACATCATGGATGCAGAGGTGGAAAGAAGAAGAGGATGAAGCAAGACGAGACAAGACAGCAAAGGGCTTTGGAGAAAAGGAGTTTTAAACCACATCTCCCTCTCTCGTTATGGGGAACATGTTGTCATTGGGAAATAAGATGGAGGAGCTACAGGGCTGGCCCAGAATCAGAGGGATTACTGAGAGTGCAACTTAATGTGTTTCACAGAGACCTGGCTGCACCAGGTTATTCTGCATGACAACAGGAACATCAATAGATTTTCTGTTGATCGGACTGATAGCGACTGCACCACAAGCAGTAAGATAAAGGTGGTGGACTCGCTGTTTATGTTAATAACCACTGGTGTAACTGCACTTACGTTAACATCAAAGAGCAAATTTGTAGCCCAGACATTGAACTATGTGCTGTTGGACTCTGAATATATTATTTTCCCACATGTATTTTTACACACACCATAGTGGCTATTTATGTTCCTCCCTTGGCTAATCCCACCATCCAACAGCATTCACTCTACAATAGCATGGTTAAAGATTAAACACCTGAGTCCATTCATAGCTATCTCGGGGGACTTTAATCACATCACACTAAACAAAGCATTACCACCTTCACCCAGTATGTGACCTGTCCCACCAGAGGTGAGAGGAAAATAGATCTGCTGTATGCAAACGTCTAGAATGTGTACAGCTCCTCTGCCCTCCCCCTGCTCGGTGTGTCAGCTCACAACCTGATCAGTCTCACTCCCTGTTATGTCCCTCTAGTTAAGAGGCAGCCTGTGACCATGAGGACAGTGAGAAGATGGTCAGAGGACGCTCTGGAGACACTGCAGGGCTGTTTTGAGGTGACTGACAGGCAGGTATTCTGTGAGCTGCAGGGAGAGGACATTGGACTCACAAAATTAGTTATCTTTTGCACTGATGCCATAATCCCATCAAAACTGAAGTGTTACTAAAACAATAAACCCTGCATGACAAAGGACATCTAAATAGGAAGAAGAAAGAAGAGGGTTTTCAGAACTGGAAATAGGGAGGAGGCATGATTAATTCAAAAAGAACTAAAGACAACAATTAGGGTGTCCAAGGATAATTACAAGAGGAAGCTGGAGTGAAAGCTCCAGTAGAACGATATGAGAGAGATCTGGAGTGACATGAAGACCATCACTGGCTTGAGACCAAATAGTGGCAGAGGTGTTGAAGGTAGCCAGTGCCATCCTCTATGCTGTAGTGTGCTGGGGCAGCAGACTGAGAGTAGTGGACACCAACAGACTCAACAAACTGATCTGCAAGGACAGGAATGTCACAGTTGTGGAGCTGGACTCTCTGACAGTGGTGTCAGAGAGGAGGACGCTGTCCAAGTTGAGGACAATCCTTCACAGCCTCTCCATGACGTGCTGGAGAGGCTCCATGACACAGGAGCACGTTCAGCAGCAGACTCATTCCACCACGATGCTCCACAGAACGCCACAGGAAATCATTCCTACCTGTGACATCACACTCTGTAACTCCTCCCTGTGACTCCTGGACTATTTACACTGGTCTTACCTGATCTACTGTATGTAGCCTTGTGAAATTCAGAGTATCTATGCTATTTAACTTTGACACATGAAAATATACAGTACCTTTCGGCTGCTCCCTTGTTTTCTCCACCAAGGGGTCGTCACAGCGGATTCATCCGCATTGGTAATGGTAATTTGGTAGAGGTTTTACACCGGATGCCCTTCCTGATGCAACCCTCAACAGTGAGAGGGACTTGTGTCCCCAACTGGAAACGACCCAGGGACCTTTCGCTTGTAATGCGAATGTGCAAACCACTGCGCTTTGACACATAACGGTGATATATTTAATATCCTTATTCTGCCCCCAATTTATATTCACTATATTTACCAATATTTATTTTCTAACAAATATATTTATTCACATGCTTTATATCTAATTGTGTAAATGTAATAATAATGTAATTCTAAATTATGGTCAAACCACTCCTATCTCTGGTTGTTAAATTTTACAGCTCCTCCCCTTGATAACTGGACTGTTCTCTACTGCCATGCTGTGTACATACTGGAAATAGTATTTTCAACTTTGAACCACCTATGCCACACCCTGGACATTCTGAATATAGGGTTCTCTCATATATTGTATCTTATCTATATTTTTATATTTATATTCTGATTCTGATTCTGAATCCTTCCTGCTGTTGGCCTGCAACCACAAGCCACTCCTTTCCTCCCCCTATCTCCTCCTCATGGTTTCTGAGTTTCCTCTCCTCTCCCTCGGGTACAAGGAACATTTCACACTAGCATCTCTACCCTTCCCCCACATGTCACCTTCACTGCTGACCAGATCCAGGGACAGCTGATGAAACTCCACTCAGGCAAGTGTGCAGGCCCTGATGGTGTGAGTCCCTGATGGTGTGAGCCCCTGATGGTGTGAGCCCCTGGATCCTCAAAGCTTGTGCCCCCCAGTTTTGTGGAGTGTTGCATCACATTTTCAGGCGAATCTAAAAAGGGGTCCAAGAAGAGGTCGTACCTCTAGCCAGTGCCTCTATGCTGTAGCGTATTAGAAAATCCTTCACAGCCTCTCCATGACGTGCTGGACAGACACAGGAGCACATTCAGCAGCAGACTCATTCCACCACGATGCTCCACAGAACGCCACAGGAAGTCATTCCTACAGCATAGAGGATGGCTCTGGCTACCACAGACTCATAAAACATCCTGAGCATCGTCCAGCACGTACTGAAGGACCTGAGTCATCTCAGAAAACAGAGACGCTCTGGTCATTCTTGTAGATGTCCTCTGTGTGTTTAATGAAGTCCAGTTTATTGTCAGTGTGAACACCGAGGTATTTGTAGTCCTCCACCATCTCCACACAGACCCCATGGATGGAAACAGGGGTCAGTGGTGTTTTAGTCCTTCTCATGTTCACAACCAGTTCTTTAGTCTTTGTCACGTTAAGCTGCAGATGGTTCTGTTCACATCACATCGCCACACAAACACCATTGGAGGGGGGGGGAGGGTTACATAGTATAAAGTGTACTGTTTTTAACTTTTAACTTTGTGTGCTTATGTGACATATTGTACTTTTAACATACAGGTTAATTTGCTTTTTAAATTTTTCTTTCATATTTATGTACATTTATGTTCACATTTTTACTGTTTTAACTTTGAGTGTGTTTATGTGACATTGCTCTTTTTACATATAGGTTCACACATTTTCATTTTTCTTTCAATAAATTGTGCAACTGTTATCATTACTAGTGTTGTCGTCACTATTTCAAGTGTCAGGGATGGAACTTTGTAAGACAAAATCTTTGTCCTTAAATTAATTTGAACTGTGTTTTAAGTGGAATGATCTGGGAAAAAGCACATTTGTGAGTTAAGACTGAGGAATGGGTTTTCCATGTCCTCTCTCAGATGAATTAGAATAAAAGACAGTAAGAGAACAAGGAATTAAGAGAGCAAGATAGACTGAGAGCCAAGTGAATGAGCATGCAAGTAAGAGATGGTGATATTTAAAAAGACTGACACAGTCTGAATCAGATATAAAATGGTGGAAGTACTATTCGCACTTGCTTAGAAAAGTTCTTGGAGCGAAACAAAAACTTGATCCAGGTTAAAAGGCTGATAATGTATGTTGATATAAGAACCGTAACCTTGTACGACTACTCCACCATTAGCCCCAGCTGAAGACTTGGATAGATTTTGGAAAGCCTGAGTTGCTGCGAGTTTGAAAATGGTATCCTAAAGTGGGATCTATTGACTGGAACAGAATAGTATTTGGTATGACTCGGAGAATAAAGGGGCCTTTCTGCCTCCATGTATATATGATAGCTTGGGTCAGAGTGCAGAGTCAGCCGCGACACAGTGCCCCTTCAGCTGGTAAGGTTAAGGGCCTTGTGCTCAGGGGGCAGCTTGGCAGTGCGGATCGGGTCCCCACTCCTTTTTTGAAATTTATTTTAACTGTATTTCTTAGCCTGTCTCAACAATCATTAACACATCATTTGAGACAGGAATATGTCCTTCTGCATTCAGAATGGCTGCTGTAAAACCACTTTTAAGACAGTCAGACCTAGACACATACATTGAGCAATTACTGACCCACATCAAATCTTCCTTTTGTTAACAAAGTATTATAAAAAAAGTTGTATTTGCACAGATGAATGTTTTCTTAATGGAAACCGGCAGCCTTGATGAGGTTCCAGTCCGACCAGTGACAACATGTTTAGCCGCATATCGTCTTTAAACCACTGTCTGTCTATGTGGTGTCCAGAAAACGATGTGGGCTTCATAAAAAATTGGCTAACTTTTTGGGGAAAACCTGGTCTTATTAGGAGAGATGGCATCCATCCCACTTTGGACAGAGCAGCCCTCATTTCTAGAAATCTGGACGATTTTATTAAACCCCCAAAACATGACTGTCCAGAGCTGGGACCAGGAAGCAGAGCTGCAGTCTTACACACCTCCCAAAACCCCATCCCTATAGAGGCTGTGTCTGCTCCTAGACCATACAAAATAAATCCACCAAAAAATTATTTAAAAATTCACAAAGAAAGAATAATGTAGCCATTCTAACGGCACCAAAGAGCCAAACAATTAAATGTGGACTGTTGAATATTAGGTCTCTAGTGTCCCTGGTAGCATAGTGGTTTGCACGTTCACCTTACAAGCAAAAGGTCCCTGGTTTGATTCCAGGTGGGGACACAAGCCCCTCTCACCGTTGAGGGTTGTGTCAGGAAGGGCATCCAGTGTAAAACTTCTGCCAAATTACCAATGCGGGTTAATCTGCTGTGGAGAATACAAGGGAGCAGCCGAAAGGTGCATACTGAATATTTGGTCTCTCTCTTCTAAGTCTCTTTTAGTGACTGATTTAATAATTGCTCAACACATTGATTTGTTTTGTCTCACAGAAACCTGGTTACAGCAGGAAGAATACATCAGTTTAAATGAATCAACCCCCCCGAGTCATACTAACTGTCAGAATCCTCGAAGCAGGAGTGGCAGCAATCTCCAGAACTCAGGTTATTAACGTGAGTCACAGAGAACACAACAGTTCAGTTTTACCAGAGCTACACTGTTTTTCAGTATCCTAGTGAACTGATTTTAAAATAACTGTACTTATAAATGACCTTTTGAATGATCTTGGACCATCTTACATCTCTGATACTCTGTCACTTTATGTCCCAGCAGGAACAAACTGCTGTACACCAACACTGCTCCCAGAGGAACATCTGGGGAAGCATCTTTAATCCCCCAGACTGTGGAACAACCTACCTTGAATTATTAGGGAAGCAAATTCTACTAAAAATTTAAAGAAACTCTTAAAAAAACACCTCTTTAGTCTGGCCTTAAACTACTTTAAGATGATGTAATAAAAATGCCACTGTAAAGGCAGGCCCAGCAGTGAGCTGAGCCACAGATAGCAGTCTGGTTGATACAGATGTTCACTTTCTTCATCACTGTCACGTCAGCCGGCTGCTCAAACTAACTACCAGTTTTTCTTCCTCCATATTTCTCTGTTATTGTGTTTTGTGGGCTTTCATGTGTGGTTTATTTTTATATACAGAATACTAATATATGTGTGCATGTGTTGAGAGGGGTAGTGTGTGTATGTTTTTATTTGTAATTCTGTGGTTTGTGTTTATGTTTTTGATTTTTTTTTTATGTTTTATGCCTGTGCAGCCCTTAATGTGATATTGGACTTTACCAATAAAACTGAATTTGAATTTTGCTGGACCTAACTGTCAGTGATCCAAAGCCCTGACCAGTGAGCAAACTGCTGTTCCTGTTTTTGTGATTTTGTGCCCAGGAACTGGAGTCCATCTTTAGTGCACTTTATGCTTTGGAAAGATCAAACCTGTTATAAACACTTTTTTTGCACAAATTCAGTAAAATGTGAGCACAGATAATATCACAATACGCCAACTAGAAAAGCACTCAGAGAGCGCCACCACTCTCCGCCTCCACCTCTGCTAAGCACACGCGGACCTTGTGACGTCACGCTTTCTTTTGCACATGCGCATCATTTCAGGGCCGGAGACGGTCGCATTTACATTATAAAGTCATGATCCAATCACCTGATTCTTCCCAAAATTTAATCACCTCGCCATTTAATGAATCCATATGCATTCATAACTTGTTGAGTTATCTTGCACACAAACAAACAAACAAACAAGCAAACAAACGCACGCCGGCGATCACATATACCTCCGCCATCTTGGCGAAAGTCAATAATACACTTGATAATTTTTTCTCTGTGGCCTTCCAGGCTCTGTATTTATTAGTACTAATGTGTTCAACAATCAAGATGTGATCAAGTATCAATTAAATCATATTCCTTCATTAAACTCTCAACTTTGAAGAGGCTTTTTTAAAAAATGACTTACAGATAGGAAACACAGCAGCTCCACACTCCCTGTTGGGCGTACAGCAGCGAGTTCAGAGGAGAGTGAGATGATACAGTATGTGCTGTAGATGATGGAGTAATGTGGAGCTCGATGTGTCATCCAGGAGAGCTGCGCTGTGTGCTGCGCTTTAGCAGCTCTGCTGTTACTCCTCTGCTTTCTAATATTAGGTAGAGTTCAAATCAATGTCACAATGACAGCTCCGCGTTACTCACAGGGACCCAAATGGCCAGCAGCTCACCAAGGACAGATAAGCGCATGCACACAGAGCTGCATTGTACACACATGCAGGCAAAGTAGTGTATATACTGTGTGAGTGTGCTGAGACTGGGGGACACAAATGTACGGGAAGTGAACTCATAACAGACACTGTGTGCAACATGGTTAATCCAAAGGATGGAACTGAATGTGCTCCTATCTCCCATGAAACCAGACTTTGGTAACTGGTACATCACTCTGTGCCGTGTGCTCCTGATTATCATTCTGCTTCTCTGCACACTAGTTTGATCAAAAAATGTTTAGACAGCAAACATGTTATTGTTGTTTGAAAGGTAAAACATGACAAATCTAGGGTTTTGCTGGGATAATAGAGACGTCTAGCAGACTTACTACAGCTCACTGTGGAGCAGCTCCTCCTGACAGAGCATGCTAACACAGCCTTACAGAAGGTGACGTGTGACCCGCCCACTACTATAAAACTCCTGCACAGTATTTCACTGAAGCATGGAAGTGAAACCTAATCCCTTACAATAAGCAATTAATTATTCAATCAATTAATTTTCCATACTCATCAGTCCAAATCAGAGGGGGGCTCAGTTAAGTCCCAGAATGCACAGATACCCCCTCCTGTCATCTACACATTTTAGTCATCAGTCGCACATCACTGAAAATCTGTATTTAAACATATGATTTATAAATTTGAACTAATGCCGTGTATTGTAATGTCTTCTCTTTATAGTTTGGAGTTAGAAATATACTTTCAAAGGTTTTCCAGAGGTGAGTCAATGAGAATTGTTGGAAATGAGTAATCAGCTTTTCCAGATAATCTTCTTCTTCTTCTTCTTCTTCTTCATCTTCGTTGTTCAACTGCTCCTGATAAGGGTACACACAGCAGATCATCTGCCTCCATCTCACGCTATCCCTGCATCCTCTTCCCTCACACCAACCCTCTGCATGTCCTCCTTCACTACATCCATCAATCTTCTCTGTGGTCTTCCTCTTCTCCTCCTGCCTGGCAGCTCCATCTTCAACATCCTTTGTCCAATATGTCCACTATCCCTCCTCTGAACATGTCCAAACCATCTTAATGACATTGTCTACAAACTGCTCCACCTTGCGCAGTCTCTCTGATGTACTCATTTCTAATCCTGTCCATCCTGGTCACTCCTAGCAAGAATGTCTTTTTGGCAGTGCCAATGCCACTGTCTCCGGACCATACATCATAGCAGGGCTCACTACCGTCTTGTAAACCTTCCCTTTTACTCTTGCTGGTATCCTTCTGTCACAAAGCACCCCTGACACTCGTCACTCCACCCACTCCACCCTGCCTGCACTCTCTTCTTCACCTCTCAT
>VUQH01080063.1:18832-34644 GCA_015106775.1 Etroplus canarensis | reverse complement strand
TCCAACTTACTCCAGAATTCTTCTAACTGGCATCCAACTTGTGGGGCATATGCACTAACAACAGTCAGCATCACACCTTCAATTTCCAGCTTCAAAGTCATAATTCTGCCTGACACTCTCTTCGCCTCCTCTTCCTTCAAGATTACTCCTACTCCATTTCTCTTCCTACCTACCCCATAGTAGAACAGTTTGAATCCACCTCCGAGCATCCTAACCTTGCTTCCCCTCCACCTGATTTCTTGCACACACAATATATCTACCTTCCTTCTCTCCATCATATCAGCCAGCTCTCTCCCTTTGCCAGTCATAGTCCCTACATTTAAAGCCCCTACACTCACCTTCTCCCTCCTACCTTTCCTTCTCTCTCTCTGACTCCTAACACGCTTTCCCCCTCTCCCCTTCCTTGGTCTTCGGCCAGCAGTACCATAGTTTCCACCGGCACCTTGTTGACTAACGGCACCGGAGGCAGTCGTTAACCCGGGCCGTGATCAGAAGTCATGTTATGAATCCGCAGATTTGTTTTGGCAAAGATTTTATGCCGGATTCCCTTCCTAATGCAACCCTCCCCATTTACCAGGGGCGTGTGACCAGCACTAGGAGTACACTGGCTTGTGAGCCCCTGTGGCTAGGTTAATGTGTCTTCTAATCATAACATATAATGTCTGTGCTTTACGTTCAGGTTTGTCAGATTAGTTGGTTATGGAACAAATCGATGCTCTAGAACAGTTGAAATCTATCACTGCAACATCTGGGGAACAGTCTGCAAACTACCTCAGCGTCATTCAAGTCCCAGGCATTATCACAAAGAGTGAAACTGTGGTTTACTAGTGACTCCTCCATATATATACTTTGGTGAAGGAACTGGAGAGATTTGGCTTGATAATGTGGCCTGTTTAGGAAATTAAAGTTCTCCATCTCACTGTCAACACAGAGGACTTGGAACACACAACTGTGTTCATTATGACAATGCCAACATCATCTGTTCAGGTGAGAGAACTGAGATACTGAAGACATTGCAGGTCAGTCTGTTGTGCTGTGTCTTTGAGGATTTTTTAAGGAACATATTAAAATATACCTAATATCTTTTACCTCTTAGGTGGGATCAGATTAACTGGGTCTAGATCAACTCGATGTTCAGGTAGAGTCGAAATATACCACAAGAACAGGTGGGGAAGAGTCTGTGATGATGGCTGGGACTTAAATGATGCGGAGGTGGTTTGCAGAGATTTACACTGAGGGTCAGCAGTAGAGATTCATCAATCAGCTGACTTTGCAGCAGGAACTGGACCAATTTAGCTTGAGAATGTGACAAGTTCAGGAAGCGAACTTTCTCTAGTTCAGTGTGAACATGGAGGACTTGGAACACACAGCTGTGGAAGTGATGAGGATGCTACTGTCATCTGTTCAGGTGAGAAAATTTTGGCTCATCCACTAACTGTCAAATAGAACTGTAAATACAACTCTTTTTTTTCTTTTTACTGATTTGTTTGTCACTCTCAACATCCAGTGTGTGAAGTCCAAATGAGCTGTAAATTAAACGTATAGTAAAGTATATTAGTGTCAGAATATTGGCTCTTTTTTGTATATGCAGCTCTAATCTAGAAACATCCTTTATATTTAATATGAGTATAATTCTATTATATTGCATTTAAGAATTATATTATAGGAACTTTTCCAATTACAGGTATGTTTGTGTGTGTGTGTGTGTGTGTGTGTGTGTGTGTGTGTGTGTGTTTAAATTAGACAGTAACTTTGCAGTAGATAATAAAGGTGGAAAATAAGGTTTCTTATTTTTCATGTTCTGCAGTCATCCTAAACTCTGCCATAATTTAAATATGGCAGTTTCATAGCTTTCTGAGTCAGGATGAAATTTTTCTTCTGTCTGGCTAGTATCCGATTATATCTCACCCTATCCTTTTCATCCTCTTCTGTCACACCGACCCCATGCATGCCCTCCTTCACTACATCCATGAACCTTCTCTGTGAACTTCCTTTTTTCCTGCTGCCTGGCAGCTCCATCTTCAACATCCTTTGTCCAATATAGTCACTATCCCTGGACAAGACTTTAACAGTGATTTTCAGTTGAATGAAAATCAAGCAGCATTCAAAACCTGCCTACTTATGTATATATTTATCAAAACTGCAAATGCCGCTGATGTTTAAAAGTAAAAGCTTTAAAAGTTTGTGAAACCCAGCAGCAGACCCATATTAAACAGTGATTCAAATTCAAGAAAGTCACGCAACTTAGCTGAAATGTAGCAAAATTTAAGTTTTTAAGGTTCTTCGTTATTTTAACATTTGTACCACAATATACTTGAGAGGAAATACATCTAGTAATATGTAGTTTTAAAAGCTCATTCCTCCACATCCTCACTTGAAATGTCTGCCATTTTTCCCAAAATTTACAGAGCCCAGTGGTGCAAAATGCATCTTGGGATAGGGTGCACCACAAAGGATACAACCGATGTGTCCTTTAAAACTGGGGAAAAGAAGAACATTTGATGACTGCATTTGGAGGAGAATTCAGTTGGATCAGGCCTTGTTGCCACACTAGGATGAAGGTGCTGAATTGGGAGACACCCCTAGACTCTCAGTACTCTGGTCTATTTTCTTTGTCTCCCTGACTATCCCACCTTTTCTTTGCCAGCGTCTTCCTTTGAATACTTATCTGTACTGTCTCATTCCACCACCAAGTCTCCTTGCGTTTGTTCCTCTGTCCAGAGGATACACTATATACTTTCTTGGCCATTTCCCTCAGCACCTCAGCTGCACTTTCCCAGTCATCTGATAACTTGTCACTACCACCCAGACCCTATCTCAACTCCTGGGCAAAATATTTCTGGGCAACTTTATTGTTTATTCAGCGTCCACCATTTAATCACTGGCTCTACCCTCACTCGTTTCCTCTTCTTGCTTTTCAAAATCTGATGCTGTCAAGCTACATTTTCTCCTGACACCACCTTGCAGTCTGCTACCTCTTTCAGGTTGCATATTCTTTTCAAGGTATAGTCCACCAGAGTGCACTTTTCACCACTCATATAGGTCACCCTGTGTTCTTCCCTCTTCTTGAAATATGTGTTCACCACAGTCTTTTCCACCCCTTTTCCAAAATCCACTACCATCTGTCCCTCCACATTCCTCACCTTAACACCATACCTACTCAACACCTCCTCATCCCCTCTGTTCCCTTCACCTACATGCCCACTGAAGTCTGTTCCAATCACTTCTCTCTGTCCTTTGGGAAAATTCTCTACCACTTCATCCAACTTACTCCAAAAGTCCTCTCTCTTTTAACAGACATCCAACTTGTGGGGCATATGCACTAACAACACTTAGCATCACACCTTCAGTTTCCAGCTTCAAAGTTGTAATTCTGTCTGATACTCTCTGCACCTCCAGAACACTCTTCACATACTCTTCCTTCAAAATTACCCATACTGTATTTCACTTCCTTTCTACACTGTAGTAGAACAATTTGAATCCACCTCCAATCTTGCTTCCTGACCTTACAACACACCAAAACTGAAGCCAGAACTTCTCTATCACTCCCTGCTGGCCTCTCCATGATAGTGGAATGGGGTGGTCAAACAAAAAGAAAAAAGTTCTCCTTAGATACATTTTTTCCTAAAGATAGTTTTTGCCAAGTTAAATAGTTCTTATCATGCTGATATATGTTCTAATAGTACCTTTAACATACAATTCCTTATTAATTTGATGCTGTAAAAGTGGTGCTTAATTTCCTGATTGGCAGCTCTTACTGCTAGTTTGGTGTATGTCTGTTCAGGAGGTGTATCCTATATTATGTCCCATAGGGTGTGTGGGCAAAAGTCAGACACAGCAACTTTGCCCCAAATCACTATTACACAGAATTTGTCTCCAAAATAGCAAGATGGCAGCTCCCACAAATAAGAAATGTTAGCTTCACTTCTGTAAAGCAGGAGGAGGGGGAGCCCTGTCAGGATTAGCATTTCAAAGAGAGGACCCATATGCAGAACTTCATAAACCAAAGGCGAGCTTTATTTAAAAGCTGGTAAGGTCCCAGACAAAGCTGGAACAAAGAACTAGGCCTGGCTTAAATACACACTAACATGGCATGGAAACAAGAAGCAAAGCTGAGCGGCAAACTGACTGACGTGACTAGGATACATAGGAAGACTAACTAAAGCCAGGGGAATAAATAGACACAGACTGATGAGGCAAGTGGCAACAAGTGGGGGGGAGCACAGGTGAGAACAATCAAGGGCAGGAAGTAAAACTGAATGTAATGAACAAGACCAGACAGATCACAAAGTAAAAAAGGAAGTAAGACTGCACAACATCACACTGAACTTGACAGAAGACAAAAACACAGCAGGGAGACACTGAGAGAACTAACCTAGATAAACAGAGTATGGAGAGACTATAAACAAAGGAGAATTTGACAGAGGATAATAATAAACAAGGAAGCAAATACAGATAACTGAGAATACGAAAGCCCTAAAGAACTTAAAAACACAAAAAATCACCACAAACACATGACCCTGACAAGCCCTCTTTTATACAGTCTTGACAAAGATATGCACATACACACACCCTTGAAGCTGTTAAGATGATGAACTAATAACAAAAATTAAAAATAATGTATGTTCTAACAACATCATATCTTCTCCATGTCTTGTTTTCAGGTTTGCATGTCAGATTATCTGGTTCAGGGTCAACCCAATGCTCTGGCACTGTTGAAATCTATCACAACAACATCTGGGGAAAAGTCTGTGATAATGCCTGGGACCTGAATGATGATGGTGTGGTTTGCAAAGAGCTAAACTATGGGACAGCACTAGAGACACCCCCATGTACTTATCTTGGTGAAGGAACTGGACAGATTTGGCTTGATAACGTGGCCTGTTCAGGAAATGAACGTTCTCTATCTCACTGTCAATACAGAGGACATGGAACACACAACTGTTTCCATTATGATGATGCTAGTGTCATCTGTTCAGGTGAGAAAGACATTGCATATACACATACATGTATACACACACACACACACACACACACACACACACACACACATATATGTGTGTATATATATATAATAATATTAACATCCAAAACATTTGGTCGCAGGTCTGATGACAAGATAACAAAATGCACTTGTGGACGCCCTTATGCTTGTATATGGTGTTCGTTATGGACAAACCGTAGTTAGCACAGAAGTCCAGTAACTGCGCACCGCTTGGGTTCAGATCGGGCAGGCCATTCTTCCCAATCACACCCCTCCATGTCTCACTGTCATTGCCCATGTGTGCGTTGAAGTCCCCCAGTAGGACAATGGAGTCTCCAAGAGGAGCGCTTTCCAGCACACCAGTCAGACTCCAAAAAGGGTGGATACGCTGACACATCATTGTGCGTAGGCACAAACGATGGTCAGAACCCATTTCCCAACCTGAAGGCGTAAGGAGACAACCCTTTCGTCCATCGGGGAAAACCCCAACATACAGGAAGCCAAGCGTGGAGATACAAGAATGTCCACACCCGCCAGTCTCCTCTCGCCCAGGACAACCCCAGAAAAGGTTAAGGTCCAACCCCTCTCTAGGAATGCAGTTTCGGAGCCCAAGCAGTGCATTGAGGTGAGCCCGACTATTTCTAGTTGGTATCTCTCAACCTCATGCACCAGCTCAAGCTCCTTCCCCACCAGAGAGGTGTCGTTCCACATCCCGAGAGCCTGTCTAGCCAGCCAGGGATTGGATCGCCAAGGTCTCCGCCTTGGACTGCCACCCAATCCACATTGCACCGGACCCACATGATCCCTCCGGCAGGTGGTGAGCCCACTGGAGGGACTTCTCAAAGTATTAAATGATATTCATCTTTACTCTGATGCTTCCAAAATCAGAATTTTAGTCCTTTTAGAATTTCCAGCTGCATTTGACACAGTTGACCACAATCTCCTCCTTGACAGGATAAAAATTGGATAGGCATTTCTCGCTGTTAGTTCAAGTCGTATTTTATTTTATTTTTAAAAAATACTTCTTTGTTTCAGTAGGTGACTCTGTTTCAGAAGGCAAAAAGATCTTTTGTGGGGTCCCCCAAGGATCCATTCTTGGCCCCCCTTCTTTCTGACATTTATATGCTCCCTCTGGGTTAAAAAATAGAAGACTTTAAGACTTCCTGTCATGCATATGCAGGTGACACACAGATCTATATTGTTGTGTCACCAAATGATTTTAGCCACATCAAAACAGTTACAAATTAATACTTAGATGTGTCAAACCTTTTTATAAGTAAGCATAAGAAAAACAGAATTTTTTGGTTTTGGCCCCAAACCTGAGCAAAAGTCACCAATTTTTTACAACAAAAATCTTTTAAATCCATACATCCATCCAGAAATATTGGTGCGGTTTTTGACATACTAAACAGTCATATAAAAACAATTTTAATTTAATTAACAATTTCACTTTACGACCTTAAAAACATTGCACACACAAATATATATACTACATTCATCTTATCCAGTTCAGCCTATCATGGGGTGAAAGGCAGAGTGAACTCTGGACAGGTCACCAGTCTGTCACAGAGCCAACACAAGCATTCACACCTATGGTCAGTTTAGAATTCCCAATTAATATAACCCCTCTGCATGTCTTTGGACTGTGGGAGGAAGCTGGAGCACCTGGAGAGAACCCACACAAGCGCTGGGAGAACACACAAACTCCACTCAGAAGGGCCAGCTGTTGGATTTGAATACAGACTCTCTTGCTGTGAAGTGACAGTGCTAACCACTGCGCCACCATGCTTCCCACAGAACACTGCCTGCGTGTTCACTGAAGAATTGACTTTAAAATTTTATTACTTGTTTTAAAATTTTGAATGGTTTTGCCCAAAAGGCATTTTTGACCTTGTAGTTCCGTATGTGGACTGCAGAACCCTCAGATCCTCAGGGGAAGGATTTTTTTTATACAAACCAAGAGTTAAAACCAAACGGTCTGAGGCAGCTTTCAAATTCTCAATTTCAGTGTTTCAACTCCTTGACTTTGGAAACAGCTCCCAGAAGATCTGAGGCGTACTGAAACTCTCAGTCAGGCTCAAAACATTTTTATTAGCAGTAGCCTTTGTGTGTGTGTGTGTGTGTGTGTGTGTGTGTGTGTGTGTGTGTGTGTGTGTGTGTATCCTCTATGTAAACTGTAAAGCACCTTGAGTTGTATTCTGCCTAAAAGGTGCTTCATAAATATAACTGCTTTGCCACAAAGTATATACGACACAGTCCATCAAGTAGAAATTTGTCATACTAATACTACTAATAACATACATCACTAATAGATGCAAATAAATAAATATATTTTTCTTTTTGTATTACAGTTATAAAATTATAGCACAAACATATTGAGAATTGTTTAATTTCTAGATGCATTTGTATAAATGTATAGATCATGAAGTTTAATAATATGTATTGGCATGCACAGGTTTTTTCCTGCTTACGAAAAGTTTGAGGGCCCCCCCAAAGAGGTTTTGACCTTTCACCGAAGGAAAATCCCTTAATCCTTTAAGCTAAAATACAAGTTTTGAATACATTATTCATCAAATAACTAAAAATAACTGGAGAATTAATAGGACTGTAAACTGAGGAAACATTCTCTGTCTTAACTACAAACTGTGGTTACATGCACATGCATAGTCAACCAAAAGACCATGATGTGGTATCTTTTATCTCTCTATTTAGCAAATTCAGCAGCGTGCTTACTGTAAAAATATTTTTCCACGTTACTTTAAAAAAAAAAATGTATGTGTCTGTGAGCCTGTCTGAAAATTGCGCGCGGAACTATCCTACCACTGGCGCCCATCCCTACACGGATATGTTTCTTCGACACACTCGGTGGCAGACGCAGCGTTTGAAATGGTAAATGTCGTTTTTGAATCGGTTGTAGTTAAAAACAGGCAAACCTGTTGAAGGTGTTGTTAACTAATGCTGGGTTGTAACGAAGCTAAGCTGGCTACGAGTCACGTAACTAACCGGACTTGTGTAATAATGTCCTTTTTTGCTACAACAGGCTGAGCCGGCTTGGTGCCTGTGGGAGGTGAAGCTCCTGAGAACTTAATGGTGGTTTTGTTTTTGTACGTTTTGCAGGCTGTTACTCTTCACACAGACCTGGGAGACTTTAAAATTGAGTTGTTCTGTGAGCGCACACCGAGGGCGTGTGAGGTGAGTTTTCCGCTTCGTTTAAAAGACTTGGACAGCAGCCTTCACTTCACTTTCCAAACTTTGTGAAATGTACACTTTGTTATTACCGAGTTAAATACACGAACCGGCTCATTTACTTAATACGTGTGTGTGCATCAAGTAGGAAATGATTTTTAAATTTAAAAAACTCCGCTTTGGGTTTATCTGCAAGGTTTTTATCTGAGCAGGGTGTATGTGACAGAAGGTTAGTTAGACCCGCTGTGATGTGCACTCACCGGCCACTTCATTAGGCACACCTTGCTAGTACCAGGGTCAACCCCTTTTACCTTCAGACGTGCCTGAATTCTTCATGCCATAGAGTCAACAGGGGGCTGGAAACATTCTTTGGAGATTTTGGTCCACGCTGACATAACATCACACAGTTGGTGCAGATTTGTCAGCTGCACATCCACAATCTCCTGTTCCACCAAACCCCAAAGGTGCTCTATTGGACTGAGATCTGGTGACTGTGGAGGCCATTTGAGTACAGTGAATTCACTTCATGTTTAAGAAACCAGTTTGAGATGATTTGAGCTTTGTGACATCGAAGATCCTCCTGGATACTATAGAGTGTTTTCATGAACCCCGCAAATCTGGCCCGGAACCGGAAATCATCATCTTGGAGATATAGCTCACTCAAAACAAACAGGATGCATAAGCAGTCATGGACAAAAACTCAAAATTTCACTATAAAGATTTAACATCTGATTGCAAAAATTCACGCACATCTGAACAGCTGTACAGAGAACGACTGGACACCAAAGAAAAAGAACGTTATGTGAAAAAAAACTCAAGTTAATTGGGGATGAAGATCCCTATGAAATGGATCCCAGTTTGTTCAGTGGCAATCTTGAAATATTGCCTCTTGTAAGTTTATCCTTTGTCACAGCCATTGACATATGATATTGGTGTTCTTTAAATAGTATGAAATATTGCCTTGGCGTAAGCTTTCACTTATTAAACTTTTTCAAACCTGTAACCTGAACTATTCAATTTGTGACCTTACAGCCAATACACTTATGTCACAAAAAGCAGGTGAAAATGTCAATATGTATGAAATATGTACCAGCTACAAAATGAGCTGAGCAAATTCGGATGTTATCTACATTCTTCCTATCCAAATTCTGATTGAGGCTTGCAATCCACTATCGCCTCCTTTCGTTTAATAATTTCTCTGTCTGCTCTCCCTGACTTTTCACAACTTTGGGCAGACGGTAGTACTGTAGATGTTTTTCTCTGTCTGAGTGATTATGACAGCCAAAAACACGGCAATAGTTAACCATTTTGTGTTTTCTTTTTCAAACTTCGCGGTAAACTGTGTTGTTCATTGTTTGTTTTGACTGGTGAGTATCTCCAACATGGCCGACTTCCGGTTTGGTGATGTCACGTGAAAACACTCTGTTGGTGCTAAGGGGTCCAAAGTGTTCAAAGAGAATATCCCTTACATCGTTACATCACCAATAGCAACCTGAACCATTGATACGAAGCAGGCTGGATCGGTGATTTTATATTGTTCATGCCAAATTCTGACCCTACTCTCAAAATGCCCTCCTCAGACTAGGCAACATTTTCCCAGTCTTCTGTTGTCCAGTGTGGCACCTAATGAGGTCTTCTGCTGGTATTGCTAATATGCTTCAAGGTTCGACGTGTTGTGCATTCAGAGACGCTCTTCAGCTTACCTTGGTTATAACAAGTGGTTATTTGAGGCATTGTTGCCTTTCTCTCATCTCAAAGCACTCTGTCCATTCTGTTCTGACATCTGGCATCAACATAGCATTTTCTCCCAGAGAGCTGCCACTCACTGGATATTTTCTCTTTTGCTTTAAACCTCAGAGATGGTTGTGCAGGACTCCTAAAGTGAGCAGCTGAAAGAAAAAAGAAGAATATGGGGGAAAAATGACTGTGTTTTTATTTATTGTGCGCTCTAACTTGTCCTATGATACACCAGTGCATACGTGTTGTGTACTTTAACAGTTTCCATACTTTAGCAGCAAAATTTTAAAAAACAAACAAAAACAAAATGATGAGTTAATGCCATGAAGAAGTATTCATCCACAATTGGCAAGAATTTCTGCTCCTCCTAGTGTTGGTCAGATTTTACTGAAACTTACACACAATGATCACCTAGTGGGTCTTCACCAAAATTGTGCTGAAGGTCAAAGTCAGGGTCATATTTTTCATTTTGCCATTGCTCCTCCTCTTATGCGTATTGTTTTGGATTGTAGTGTTCATAAAATAAGTGTTTGCATGTGCCTCTCGGCCACCTACACACAAATGCTGTAATTAGGTTTATTCATGGCATGACAATCCCTTCTATTATAAATATAGGTTAGGGCATGTCATAGGTGTAGCATCAGGTCCTGGTGTGTGATAATGGGGTATTTACCTAGTTCACCTACATGATCAGCATAACTTCCTGTTTTTTTGAGTGGAAACTTGAAGGTCAGTTTACAACATCCCACTGTCACTCTTCCTATATTCATTATTTCCATTGTGCTGGAAGGTTTTCAGTGGTCCTCTTCTGCTAACAGCGCTGTGATAGCTTGAAATCCTGTTAGATGGTGATGATCATGATCTTGTTGGTCGTGATCATGGAGGGAGTGGCTTCGTTTGTTCACTCACACATTAGGACGATGTGGTTGGGGCCTCTCTGTTACCATGTTCCTGATAAGATCAGTTACATGTACAAATACCTGTGTTGTTCTTACTACCTGTGCTGTTAATGCTTACAATCAAAATTTCATGCTTGCATGACTAATAAAGGCTTATCTTATCTTATCTTATTATGGTCAATGCTGTGACATGCTGGTGCGTTCACATATTTTCACGGTTTTTATGGCCACGGTTCCTACTGAACATGTAGTCATAATAATCCTGAACTTAAGCACTTTAATTTGGTGGAGAACAAGCTTAATTTGTCCTGGATCTGACTGTTTGCAATACAGCCAACCAGTTTTCTTGCTGTACTTCACACATTACTGTGATGTGAATTGTGATGGATGATGAGCCAGATGAGCTCAGATTATTTTTTGGTTAATATTTATAGAACCCCTTTTTTAAAACCTGTATTACATAATGCTTCAAACAACCAGTAAAACAAATAAAAAAATCCAATAAATGAATGAACAAACAATATTAAAGAATGAAACTTAAATAGTGCAGTATAAAAACTAAATAAACCGAAAAAAACTAATAAATATAGAAATGAAAGTGAGCCAGGAAAAGCTGTGTTAAAATTATGTTTTAAAGAGATCACTGACCTGATTTCCTCAGGAACGTTGTTCTGTTGCTTTGGAGCACTGACTGTGAATGCCCCATCACCTCTAGTTTTAAGCACAACAAAACAAAAAGATAGAAGTCATCTTCTAAGGATCACAGACTGGATGTGGACTTGTTTGTGACTGAGGGGTCAGAAGCCCTGACCGTGAAACTCAAGTAAGATTTGAAAATCAATTCTGAACTGTACTGCCTGCAATGAGGCTGAAAAGGGAGTGATTTGGTCACCTCTGGCAGCTAAGTATTTACAGTCTAGAGTCATAAATGCAGTTTTAGCAGGTTAATGCAGAGAGGCTCACGGGGGTGAAGGTAAGATGATAGCTTGTATTTTCTAAATATTTTTAAGATGGTAAAAGCATGACAAGTACGAGAATTTGTATTGATGATGATGGTGCTGTTCTGAAATTATATTGTTTTGCAGAACTTTCTTGCTTTGTGTGCCAGCGGGTTCTACAATGGTTGCATCTTCCACCGAAATATAAAAGGCTTCATGGTTCAGACTGGAGATCCTACAGGTCTGTGGCTGTTATGTCATATCAATTCCCTTAAATGTCGAAAATAACATGCTTACTTCCTGTTTGTTACATCTTTGTATTTTCATTGAAACCTCCAGGCACAGGTAAAGGAGGAACAAGCATATGGGGGCGTAAATTTGAAGATGAGTTCAGTGAACACTTAAAAGTGAGTAAATCCTGTAGCTTGTTGGTTTAAGTCAGTATTTTTTGTGGGTCATTGTTGAATGTTTTTGTGTCCTGATTTCAGCATAACGTAAGAGGAGTGGTCTCAATGGCAAACAATGGCCCCAACACGAATGGCTCCCAGTTTTTCTTCACCTATGCCAAACAGCCTCATCTGGACATGAAGTACACAGTATTTGGAAAGTATGCATCTGATATGAGCTAAAAAAAAAAGTTTATGATTTTCTGAAATGAAATGTAGAGAAGAGATGCGTTTATTTATATCATCTGTTTTATGACAGGAATCCACAATACTTTTTAAAAAAATTACCACCTAATATGTGGTCGTTGTGGCCTTAGGTAACTTTGAGCCCTCAGCTGACATCTCACTCTCTACCATTTAGGATTATCGATGGCTTGGAAACACTGGATGAACTGGAGAAGCTGCCTGTGAATGAAAAGACGTTCCGGCCACTGACTGAAACCCGGATAAAGGATGTGACCATTCATGCTAACCCTTTTGCTGGATAGCAGAATTTAACTTCAGATGATACGAAGTTGTTGCCTTGCTTAAGTTAAAATGGATTATTTTTCAAAGGTTAAAATTTGGAGGGTCCAACCATGCACCCAGATAATGAGAAAGCTGAAAAGTGTTACATTTCCTTCACAAAATTCTTTCAGTTTTATATCAGCATTTTGGGAACGGCTTATTTTCGATATGGAGTAGTGGAGTAATTGATTAAGTGGGGTGTTCGATGATCTTCCTTTAACCATAGACTGCTGAAAATATGGATGTAGTCACCATGTCACCCTTAACGACCCAAATATGAGCTCAAATAATGACTATATTTTATAAAATGAACATTATGTTTTACTCATTATAACATGAAACTAGCAACAAAATTTTTTTTTTTTTTTTACTGAGATCACAGAGTAAAGTTGAGTTCCCTAATTTAAATACGAATCAGTGTGACATGAAATTCATAATGAATCATTGTGGAGTGGCTTCTGGAAAAGAAACAGCTATGAATATGCGAATCCTTGTGAAGCATTATGGAGCAGTTACAACAACAATATGAAATGTGACAGATTGTTTAGGAAACAGAAGGAAAAGGTTTCAAATTTGAGCGAGACGTAACAAGGTATTTATGAATTTCACAACGTTAAGTGTTGTAATTTCCTCACAACTGCTTTATGAACATTCTGGACATATCGTTAAGGGAAACTTTGCTGAACCAGCCCTATGTGGTTACGAAAGATAAGGATACATTTACAAAGCAGTTACAACAGTTTACAAAATCATAATCATTTGTGATAATAACGTACCTTTGGCTACACCCTTGAATCCTCTCCAATGGGTCACCACAGTGGATCAATCCGCATTGGTATTTTGGCAGGTTTTACATCGGATGCCCTTCCTGATGCAACTCTCCATGGTGAGCGGGACTTGTGTCCCCACCTGGAAGTGAACCAGGGACATTGCGCTTGTAAGGCAAATGTTTAAACCACTACACTAACCCTTTTGTTAAAGTTTTGAAAATGTCAAAATTGGCACACTGACTTCTGCGAGAACTCGAGGTGTTTACAGTCATTACAACACTCAAATGAATTCTGTCACAGAGTATTTGAGACATATTCATGATTGCCAAAATCGCAGTGATTCATAATCGCTTTTGCTTGTGTGAGATCGGAGCTTAAGTAAGTTGGAAAATGGAAATGTTTTTGCAGCCACAGGAGTCGCCCTGTGCTGCTATCAAACCCAAAAGCTACATCCATGTTTTACTGTCTGTGCTTTAAACCCATGTTGACAGAGGCTTTGAAATGAAGTGTCGGTCAGTCACTGATTCCTCTCCATTTATTCACATTTGTTAGTTTAAAATGAAAACATGTTTGTTGTAGCCCTGCCACACACTCAGTTTTTCTCTTAGCAGCCTATGTAAATAAATTGCCAGTGTTTTGTACGAAATAAAAAACTTTTATAATGAATATACTTTTGTTTTTAACTTGATTTTAACATATATTTTGCACGCAGTAATAAGCAGTTTCGCGAGTCTCCCTTTCATAAGTTGTAGTCCTATGAGCACATTTGAACTACAACTGTGTGAGTGAGTACTGCGTCACATCGCGTCATCAGTAGAGGACGCATGTCACGCTGTATACCTCGCAGGAATCATGGCCACAAGTGATGCATTTAAAGTGAGTTTGCGTCCTTGCGTGTGGTTTGACGTTCTTCACATGTGCTCATTCATGGGTTTTGGTGTACGAACTAAACTGCAGCACACGTCTGCATGGTAAGGCACACTGGAGAGAGACTCAGCGGGTTTTGCTGTGTGTTGAAGGTGTCGTCCCTGAAGGGGAAGGTGGCCCTGATAACCGGTGCCAGCTCGGGAATCGGAGCAGGTACGGCCGTCCTGTTCGCTAAACTCGGAGCTCTCCTGGCTGTGAACGGCCGCGACGTGGAAAACCTCAACAAAGTAGCCAAGCAATGCACAGACTGTGGAGCTGCCGAGGTAAACAACACGGTGTGCTGAAGGAACTTCATAACTGATGACTTACATCATGAGTTTAACCAGCATATAGATTCCTGCACGCTGTGCCATAATGTAGTTAAATGTCTTTATGAGCATCAGTTGGCAACAATGTTATTCTTTCCATCAGTTGAATAGAGTTTGATGTGAGCTTTGTGTTGTATTTAATGAGCAGAACCTGACACATTAGGTTATTAAACACTTTATAATGTTTGCATTTATCAGAATAGTAATATATATATACACACTAACAGTCAAAAGTTTGGTCCAAAGAGACAGAGTCTCTCAGAAGTAAAGATGGGCAGAGGTTCAGCAGTCTGCCAGAAACTGCTTACAAATTGTAAGGCAGTTTTAGAAATGTGTTCCTCAGTGTAAAAATGGAAAGACACTGAATTTTCCATCATCTCCAGTACATGATTTCATCAAAAGAGAATCTGGAGATATCTCTGTGTGCAAGGGACACAGCCAAAAACCAACACTGGATGCTTGTGATCTTTGAGCCTTCAGGCAGTACTGCATTGCAAACAGGTATAATTCAGTCATGGAAATCACTGCATGGGCTCAGGAAAGCTTTCAGTAATGGGGGTCTGTGAACACAGTTTGTTGTGTCATCCACAAATATACACTACTAGTCAAGATTCTGGACATGCTTGGCCATACTCCACTATGGTCATGTGTGTCCAAACTTTTGACTGGTAGTGTATAAATGATCCAGTGTTGTTTTTATGCAATAAAATGCACAATGGAACCCTTCAGAACATGCTTCTTATACAGTAAACAGCGTCACCTATAAATAATAGTTTTCCTTTGTCTTCACCTGATATTTACAGCTTTTGCATGATCTTCAGCTTAAAATACAGAGCTGTTTCCTCTGAGGGGATGTTTTCAGTTTTAGGATGATTTCATGATAACCCCATCCATAATACAATATTACTTTTCAGTCACCAGTTCTGAATTTATTACACCCAAAACCTAGAAGACGCTGCCTGGGAGGGGGGATTAAAACATGTCAAAGCAGAAATATATCCACGTGAAAACTATTACTTTGTTTTTATAATCGAAACAAACTGTGAGGCTTTTCGTGACTAAAACCCTAGACAAATCCACATTTTCTTTGTGCGGTCAAACGCAATACCA
>VUQH01080063.1:0-18812 GCA_015106775.1 Etroplus canarensis | reverse complement strand
AAAAAGGAAAAACCAAAAAAAAAAAAAAAAAAAAAAGAGACAAGCGTCAAAGCGAGGGGGGGGGGCCCTTCCTACCCTTTGAGCATGTGAAGCTGAGAGTGACACATTACGGTGGAAAAGAAAGAGCTGACAGGCAATATTAGTCCCTCCCAAAGCCTGGAGGAACACCTGAAAACCTCGCAGGAAGGCGATCCCTGCAGCAAACACAAAAGGAACAGAGTGGCATGTCAGAGAATTAGCCACAAATCTACAAACATATTGTATATTGTCAAATATATGAGTGTCTTTGCATTCAATGCATGTTTTTTAAAAAATTTATTTTAGTCAGTGTCTCAGTTTTAATACAACATACACAAAAGTTTATGGCCACATCTCCCATATGTCTCATAATTCAAGCCTTCTTTTAACTTTTCATAACATGACTGGATGTCAGCAGAAGTAAATCTGATTTATGTACCACCATGAAGGGAAAAATTACTCTGTAGGAGGAAACGTGTGTCTGAATCTCAAAAAAGCAACCACACTTTACCAAAGTAACTGGGCTTCCAGGAGACAACAACGGTGTCCGATTTGGGGTTTGGGTCATTTAAAAACTCAACCTTCACATCATTTGGTGCATGGACGTAGTGCTGACAGATGTTAGGGTCTTCATCTCCTAGCAGCTCTAAACATGGCCATGGAATACAACCTGGAATGAAAATGGACATGTTGCCTGCAGCGTCAAAGGGCCATGGACATTCTCAGCAGATAAGGCTGCAGGGCTGATTAACAGATATACTTCAATATCAGCATGGCAAGGAATAATTTTTGTCAACATGAAGCTAGTTAGACCAACAGTTGTCAGACTTTTATAAAAGAGCGCTGTGTCCAGCAGGAAAACTAAAATAATAACACTTTACAGTAATGCTCATGAATTGTCATGAATCAACATGACATCCTGCAGGAAAAAAAACATTTGTGGACTATTAGGAGCGTATCTCATGAATAAGTTAACTCCATGTACAACAAATCTACTCAAAAAAAGTATTTCAGTTCGATTCATGTTCAGGCATTAATCACTGGCACATCTGCAGTTTGCAGAGCAGGCTGAAAAAACTGAGCAGAGATTGTGTTCAGTGGAATCCTAAATGCTGTAAGAAACATCTGCCATCACCAGCTTCTTTGTGACTTCGTCATGTTTGAGGCCTTTCATGAACTGGTCTCTTTTATGTTCTTTCACCCTGATATTACAAATGCATAATAGAATTAAAATGTAGCTTTGGCTGTTCCCTTGTATTCTCACCAAGGGGTCATCACAGCGGATGAATCCCCATTGGTAATTTGGCAGAGGTTTTACGCCAAATGCCCTTCCTGATGCAGCCCCCCCATGGTGAGAGGGGCTTGTGTGCCTACCTGGAACTGAACCAGGCAAATGTGTAAACCACTACACCAAGTGCATAGTTTCTAACTGCTTAATCTCTGTGAAGAAAAACATAATCAGGGAATAAATTCCCAAGAGTAGCTTGTTTAAATTAGGAAAGGGTATCAAACTCACATAAAGCCCAGTTTAATCTTTATTGGGCCAGACCAGTGAGACTACACTCACTGACCACTTCATTAGGTACATCTTATTAATGCCAGTTTGTTTGCCTTAAGAACTGCTTTAACTCCACCTGACGTAAATTCAGTAGTGTGGTGGAAACATTCCTCAGAGATTTTGGTCCAAATTGACACGACAGCATCACACCATTGCTGCAGATTTCTCAGCTGCACATCCATGATACAAATCTCCCATTCCACCACATCCCAAAGGTGAGTACAGAGAACTCACTGTCATGTTCCAGAAACCAGTTTGAAATGATTTGACATTTGTGGTACGGCACATTATCCTGCTGGAAGCAGCCATCTGAAGACAGGTACACTGTGCTTATATAGAGGTGGCCAGCAACAATACCTGTAGCCTGTGACTTTTATATGTTCCTCAATTTGTACTAAGAGGCCCAAGTGTGCCAAGAATATATCCTCTACACCATGCCACCACCACCAGCTGAAACCACTGATACAAGGCAGGGTGGCTCCATGATTTCTTGCTGTTTACGATAAATTATGACACTACCACCAGGCAACATTTTTCCAGTCTTCTGTTGTTCAACTTTGGTGAGTCCGTGTGAAATGTAGCCTTAGTTTCCTGTTCTTAGTTGACAGGAGTGGCACCTGGTCTAGCCCATCTGCTTCAAAGTTCGACCTGTGGTCCACTCAGAGATGCTCTTCTGCAAACCTTGGTTGTAACGAGTCGTTATTTGAGTTACTGCTGCCTTCCTATGATTAGACATTTGCGATAATTAGCAACTAAACAGATTCACTTATTGCATATAGGCCTATATATTTTTTGTTTTTCTGTCTCTCATATTTATATTACATCTACTATTTTACAGGTTTAACTGTGAGTGGTTATGTGACCATGCACTTTTCACATACAGGTTGTTTTTACATTCTCACTTCCTGTCTTTGCATTTATATATACTTACATCTGATGTTAGCAACTTCTGCCCCTGGGATTAATAAAGGATTCTGATTCTAATACCTAATGAAGTGACCTATGAGTGCATATAATTCCTGAATACAGGAAATTTATTGTGCACGCCATAACTTTTTATAAACATTTTTATTATTACTTCAACTGCTACAGCAAGTTTCCCAAGTGGGGAATAAATAACACATTTATCTTAGCTTCAAAGCCACGGCAAGTTGGACTTGTTATCAGTGTTAAAGAAGAACCAGGTCACCCTCCATTTTATCTAAAAGGATGAAGTCATCAGGTTAGTCATGTTTACAGCATTTAGAATTCAGCGGAATACACATTCACTGCCATTTACACTCAGTTGTTTAGGCCACCCCACTGACTGCAGATTTGACCCCCAAAAAATTATACATATGAATTTCACGTTTTGACATGAAATTTGAAGATTATTGAATAGTCACTGAGAAACTTCACATGCTGCATTCATAAATGTATTGTTCTGCATGAAGGCATGCAGGAATGTCATGTTGTGTACATTCCTGATACCTGCTGAGGTTTTACATGGATCAGTCACGATTTTTAATGCATGGAGTCATGTGTGATTTAATGAGCCCTTACTGTTAAGTGTTACAACAAAAGGTTGGAGTTAAGATAAATATTATTATAACATGTGCTCTCCAGGAGTCCTCCTTATTCCTTATCATGAGTTGCTAGATGCTCTAAGAAAAGCTTAACGCATACTTCTTTTTTCACACACATCAGTGACGGTGGGTTGTACCTTAGGCTTGCTTTTAAGTGCAGGTTGCGAGCAGGACAGCAATAACAAGTGCAAGGTGAACTACATTCCTAGAGCGGGCAAATTACATGGGAACAAAGGTCATTCTGTCACTGACTTAGTCTGTAGCTGTAATTAGTCATGCAGAGCTCAGATTTTTGCAGTAGGTTGTCTGAACCTGACTTACTTCCAAACGCTTCAATGGAGTTAAACCCAAGGGCCTTCTTGATATCACTCCTGGTTATTCTGCAGTATTCACATGCTGGGCCTCCCTGCAGAATGGAAAGTAATAATGAAGTGAAATTGTACACTGTCATCTTTTTTTTTTTTTTTTCCTTAGTTGTATGCACCCGTGTCAGTTTAAAATCTGAGTCTCACGTTAGACTCATTTTGAAAAACAGAACTGTGTACATTTCCTGTTCAGCTGTCAAAAGAAAGGTGGGCTGAAGAAGGGAGTCATTAGCAGCAAAAACAACAATATTACAGAAGTGTGTCACAATTTCTGCTTCCCGACGCTGACCACCCTGTTAGATTCTGGTTGATAGGCCGGATACCCTCCCGTCACACAGAAGATTCTGGACTAAGCACTTTTGATTAGCAAGTGTGAAAATGCTCTTCACAGGGCTGCATTTGTCAGTAATAACTACAAATAAGAGTGTGTCCAACGTTTTATGCGCACAACACTATAAATGCCTTCCAGGCAAGGCTGTCTGAAAATGCGCACCTCCCTGCTCAGTGTGGTTTGAAAACCTAAAGAACTGAAAGAACACCTTCGTCTGCCCAAAACAGAAACACTGCACCAATTCAGATTTGTTCAGTTGTATTTATATAGCACCAGTTTACAGCAACAGCTGCCCCAGGGCTTTTTATATTCTATGGCAAAGACTATACAACTTCAGAGACCTCAATGGTGTTATGGTGGCGAGGAAGAACTCCCTTTTAGCAGGAAGAGGAACAGACTTCCTGCAGAACCAGGCTCAGAGGTAGGCAGCCACCTGCTGCAGTCGGCTGGTGGATAACGGGGAGAAGAAGAGAAAAGAGGAGCATTTCCTACAAAACATAAAAGCTATGCTCATGTGCGTCCCTATGCTATGTGGACAAAAGTATTGGGCCACCCATCCACACATTAGAGCTACAGGAGCTTTTATCACATTCCATTCTAAATCCATAGACCTTAATATGGAGTTGCCCTCTCTTTGGAGCTATAACAGCTTCCATTCTCCCGGGGAGGCTTTCTACAAGATTTCAGAGTGTGTGTGTGGAATTTTTTTCACCTGTTCATCCAGACCCCAGCAAACATGGCTGAAAAGACGACTTCATCGACTGGATGAAACGTGGTCACAGTACGACAGAAAAAACTGAGACAGATGTCGACAGATGCAGAAAAGAGGTCGGGTCTCTTACAGAGTAAAAAAAATGTAGATCAGATTATTGCAATGAAAGAATGAAATGCATCTTTCTTCATTTTTAAAAAAAAAAAATGACAATCTGGTTAGTCCCCAGTTTTATATAAACGTTCACACATTTTTTTTTCCATGTACCTCTATAAATAACACTTTCAAGCAATTTACAGTATAAACATCTAAATTCTGTCTTATTTGTTGCATGGTGAACATGACAAACTGTTAGAATCACCTCTTAGTCCCTAATGTCTGTGTTATAAGCCTAAGGATGCTGAATTTATGTATGCTGAATGGATTGCCTGTAACACAAGGAATTTTCCCCCCAGGGGATTAACAAAGTGTTCTGATTCTGATTTAAAAGCTTAGTAAGATAAAGGATGGGCTTTGGGGATAATGGTTGAGTTTGAATCACCTCTCAGGGTGTACTTTTTCATTTTAATCTTCTCGTTTTATCAAGAATGTTTTATTTGGCTTCATTCTGATTGATAATGAGAAGCAGCTCTCGAGTACAAACTTTCTCTTGCTAGAAAGTCTAACAACATTTTAAAACTACATCCTTGTGACCTGGAGAGAACATCTGCAACATCGGTTCAACCTTCATTTTGGAACTGTTTTTCAACTATACTGATCTGTAGACAAAACCTGCCAGGTGACATTCATTAAGTGTTGAAATGTTTGCTGGGAAAGAACATTTGTAAGGTCAGATGCTGACACTGAATGAGAAGGCCTGGCCCGCAATCTTTAAACAGTGCAGTTAGGGAGGTAATGTTCTCCTGGCATTTGTCAAATCCAGAAGCGCAAGTCATCAGCCCACAGAACATGTTACCGCTGCTCCAGACTCCAGCGGCAGTGAGCTTTGCGCCATTTCATCCAACGCTTGCCACTGTGCTTGGTGATACGAGGCTTGCATGCCACTGCTCGGCCATGGAAACCCATGCCATGAAGGTCCTGGCACACAGTGTGTGTTTATGACTCAGTTCTTGGTGACCCCATTCTGTAACGTTACGTGGTCGTTCAAAAACACTTCCACTTTGCAATAACACCACTTACAGTTGATTGTGAATATGTAGAAGGGAAGAAGCTTCACAAATTTATTCCAGTACTGCATTCAAATTCAGTGACCTCTTTAGAATGCCTGTAAAGGCAGACTGCCCGGCTGGGTAGTTAATTTTATGTACCTGTGGCAAAGAGTCTGAATGAAACACCAGAATTCAGTGATTATGAGACCCACCCGATATGTTATGCTTTGACTCTACTGAAGTAGCTCTGCATGATTCACTGTCCAAAATAATCCTTATTTATCTTAAAGTGAGCTTTGGTGAACATCAAGCGAGAGGGGCTTCTGTTCCCACTGCTACAGCTGTGTGCCTGTGATGGACACACACACACACACACACACATATATATATATATATATAGAGAGAGAGAGAGAGAGAGAGAGCTTCTGGCTCACAGCAGTAACATGCACATACTCTGATCTCATCATTTGAAACTTTGAGCATGTTTAATACAAACATGCACCATTGTAGTAGTATACATAATTTAAGAAAACGCACACAGTCTCCTTTAACCGTAACAGTCTACGATGTGCATAATGTGCAGTTTGAACATATGGTAAGGTTTAAAGGAAAGGCCTGAAGAAAATCCTGGGACTGTATAAAAATCTTCAGCAATCCTGTGATTTTTATTACTCATTAAATCCTTATTTTCTTCATGCTTTCGTTTCCTCACACACACACACAAAGAGTACTGTTTGGAACATTCCGATACCCTCTGCTGCATTAGGCTACATGTGAAATTTATTGCATATTAAAAAGCCTATCTTTAAAAAGAATTTAAACATAAAATGTAAAAGAAAACAGCTGCTCTTATCTAATTTATTTCACATGTAAATACTGAAAAAGAAGAATATCCTGTAGTGTTTAATGAGACAAGTACGAAAACGCAGAGTGCCCTTGTTTTCGACATCTGCACATACTTACGTATCATAGCTTCAGCAATGGCTCATTACTGACAGTGCTGTCATGATTATGGCCAACCTCCTTGACAGAAAGGAAAGAATATGGGATTTTTTTTTTTTTAAAGGTGCTTTTCTACACATTTGTGTCTCAAACTCCTGGACCTTTAAAGGGCCAAATTACACTATACGGTGGTTAGCACTGTGGCCTCACAGCAAGAGAGTCCGGGTTCAAATCCAACAGCCGGCCAGCTTAGGTCCCCCTGTGTGGAGTTTGTGTGCTCCCCCTGTGCTTGTGCGGGTTCTCTCCGGATGCTCCGGCTTCCTCCCTCAGTTCAAAGACATGCAGAGGTGCCAGGTTAATGGGCCATTCTAAACTGACCACATGTGAGAAAGTGAGCATGAATGGTTGTCTGTCTCTGCAACAGACTGGCAACCTGTGCCGGGTGTACACCACCCTTCGCCCCATGTCAGGTGGGGTTGACCCCAATGCCTCCCGCCACCCTGACTTGGATAAGGAGATGATGACTGAAAGAAAAGTAGGGGGCGGTGCAGGCCTTTGAGACCCCTGATCTAAATGTTCAAGTAGATTTTTAATATTTATATTTCTCAGAAGCAGAAGCTTATAGCAGAGCCACACTTTAATTGGTAATTTCATTAGACACACACGTAACAAGAAAAAAAAAAAGTTTAATGTGACTTTTACAGTACAGCTAAAATAACAAGTAAGCATTTTCACTAAAATTTAAGAAATAAATGTACCTTCGGCTGCTCCCTTGTATTTTCCCCAAGGGTCGCCACAGCGGATTAATCCACACTGGTAATTTGGCAGAGGTTTTACATCAGACGCCCTTCCTGGCGCAACCCTACATGGTGAGAGGGGCTTGTGATCCCACCTGGAACTGAACCAGGGACCTACACTATGGAGAATGATTACCAATTTTTTTTATTTTTTTTTAAGTTACTTTATGCAACAAAGTCAAATTAAAAAAACAAAACAATCAAAGCAATTTTTATTGACAGCAGTCACACAGTGCCGATGTCAACAACTTTTATTGTGAAAGGAAGAAACAGCATACAGCAAACCAGGCTTCCATGTAGGGATCTGTAGTGACAAGTCAATTCTATTTTATCCTTTTATTTTTACTTTTTTAACAACATGACTGCTACATCCCTCTTTTATGTTCTGTACTTTGATTGGTACTTTTGATATTGGAGTACATTTTTGTTGTAAATCTTATGTGTAATTTAGCTTATATCGACACTGTTTGGTTGCTCTCTTGGATTTTCTTTGTCATCAAAAAAGCATTTGAGTACTTTCGTTTCAACGTTGCTGACTTGCCCTGCAGGTTTTAGCGATCTTAGCGATCTTCTCCCTCAGGTGTGAGGGAGAAATCACGTGCGTGGCAGGTTAGGCAACAGCCGCCACCAAGTCTTTGTAGCCTAAATGCCTAACGCACAACATCGAGACACAGGATAACACAGGATATTTAAAGCTGGGTGAAGCAGTATTTATAGCTGGAATCAAATACAAAAGCTTTGCAAATAATCTTTCAGTGGAAAGAAATACAGTTTTGAAACAACACAGAGCATTCCTGTCTCATGGTTTGTATAAAGCACGTGTGGGCCAGACTAGTTAAGTCATTGCAAAATACCCAATTTAAAAACGGAAACAACTTAAATTGTTTTTTCTTTTAGAGTGAAGATGTACATCCTGAGATCAATTAACGAAGTATCCATTTAAAGGCAAATCAAAGTGTAATTTGAACAATATGAGTCAGTTTTTCCAGTTATTCATTACAAAGAAACCCTCTCATAATTCAAAAGGAACTTTAAAGGAACAGTGTGTGTCCTGGTCCTAACCACCTTACTTCAGTACGGTATGGTAAGCCAGCGATTCATGTCTATTTAAGTAAGAATGTTACTGACAATGATTCAGACATCTGGCTCGGATGGAAATGAACATTTTGGATGACCACTCAGGATGGGCTCCGTTCTTCATGACTTGCATCATAATGTTCCCTGGTGCAAACAACAGTAAAAAGTCCCTAAATTATGGCCTCCTCTGCTTTTACAAGGGTCAGACTGGACTCTCTGCCTCACACATTCCATATGTTTGAAACATCTCCATTTGTGGGTGGCAGATTTGTCCCTGTTCCTGAATTCAGCTGGGAAAACACATATAAATCCCACTTAAAAATATTCCTCCTGAGGCTGATCACTATTTCCATAATTTATAGTTATAAACACTAGTTTTTGTACAATGGCACATTTTGTTCCAATAATTATTCCACTGTGCACCACCACAGTGGATTTTTAAATCAAACTGTCAAAATGTGACTGAAGTGCAGCCTTTCAGCTTTAATTCAAAAGGTTTGACAAAACAACTGTATTAACTATTTATGAATTGCAGCCATTTTCATTTACAGTCCCCCATTTTCTGTGGCTCAAAACTAAAGGGACAATCGAATGACAAGCAGTTTCATGATCAGGAGAGGCCTGTACCCTCATTATTCCATGACTGAGCAGATAAAAGACCTGGAGTTGACTCTAAGTGTTGAAGCATTTAGTAGCTGTTCCCTAAAACTCAAAATGAGCTCTAAAGAGATGTCAGTGGAAGCAAAGGAGGCTGAAAAACTAAAGAGGTATCAAAATGTTAGCAGTCGACAAAACAATCAACAACAATTTGGAAAATTCTTCAACTCAGCAACACCAAATGATGCAGAAAAAAACTGAAGCAGATGATAGCAGAATTCTGTCTAAAGAAAAACACCTTTACAACAGCTAAGTCACAAACACTCTCATGGAGGTAGGTGTATCAGTGTCAAAGTTTATGCTCAAGAGATGCCTTTGTGAATATAAATACAAAGAGTTTACAACAAAGTGAAAACAAATGGTTAAAATCAAAATGGGAAGGCCAGATTAGACTTTTGCAAGAAAATATCAAATAGAGCCTGCCCATTTCTGGAAGAAAATTCTTTGGGCAAATGAATACAAGATGAACTTGTACCTGAATGATGGGAAAAGTGTGGTGAAGGAAAGGAACAGTTCATGGTCTGAAGCACACCATGGATAATGACCGAAGTCATAATATAAAAGCTACCCAGGAGTTTCTCAAGGAAAAAAAAGGGAATTTTTTCAATGGCCAAGTCAGTCAGCTGATCTCAACCTAATAGAGCAGCTTTTCTTCAGGTACTGAAGACAAAACTGAAGGCAGAGACCCACAAACAAGCCGCAACTGAATGCAGCTGCAGTAAAGGCCTGCCAGAGCATCTCGAGGGAGGAAACAGTATTTGGTGATGTCTGTGAGTTCTAAACTTCAGGCAGTCATTGACTGCAAAGGATTTTCATCCAACTACTAAAAATAATCCTTACATTTAAAATTATGCAAGTTTGTCCTATTATTCACGAGTCTCTAAAAATGGAGGACTATGTATAAAACTGGCTGAAATTACTAAACAGTTAATGCAACACTTTAAAAAAAAAAAACCTTGGATTAAAGCTGAAAGTTTTTTGTTTTACTTTAGTTTATTTCAGACATGCAAACAAAAAATAGAATAAAATGTATTTGTATACACACAAGAGAGTCCTGAGTTGTGAGTCCGAAAAGAAGTAGGAAGAAGTATATAAATACTTATTAATTCTCACCAATCACTCAGTCGTCTACCATTCAGCCAGCGTCACCTTAATTTCAATACTTAGGTGCAATATACAAAATGTGATTTAAGCCTGCACTTCAATCACATTTTGACTGTTTAAAATAAACTGTGGTGGTGCACAAAAAGTGTCATTGTCCCAAAACGTATAGACATGACTGCGAGACAACAGTTTCTGTTTGTGACCACTTAAAGCTAAAGCCTTCAGTTACATTTTATGAACTCCAGGAGTCACTAGTAAAACTGCCAGGCTGATAAGGTGCATACGTAGCACGATAAACACTATGATTGGTTAACTGCAAACATATGCAACCCCAGTCAAGTTTTATTACTCTACTAAAAAGAATCAAACATTTAGTGTTTAGGAGTGCAGCATCACACATGTTGGGAAGAGCTCACAGTGTGAGAAGATTATAAAAATTTCTAGACACAAAAGCTATTTGTGCTTGGTTTGGACTGACAAACATACATTGAGGATGCACAGTTTTTTTTAATGCCAAAACGTTCACCAAATGTTGCTCAAGCATAAGACAAATGTCAAACCTTCCACTAGAGAGAACAAAAAGACACCAGAAGGCTTGGGATTTTAAACCATGCAGTATCCCCACCGTGCCAAGACCCCTAGGCAACCACAAGTGTGCATCTGTCCACCCAGCAGTAAAAATGCGCACCAGTAAAACACTGGAAGATAACCTGTGATGGACTAGCGTCCCATCCAGGAGGAGTCCAACTCCTAAGTTGTTTCACGCTACAGAAACCAGGGATAAGCTCCGGCCCAACGAACCTTGTAGGCTCGGGTGTAAAAGCCCCCCCCCAAAAAAAGTACTTATATCTTCTAAACTGACATGTTTTCCCCCTGTAAATTTGGATATTATGTTTGCATTTTTTAGTGTACATGGACTGCCATATTTTTTACTTAGAGGAACAAGTAGTTGTTTGTTTCACAGTCCCTCTGAAGCTTTACTTGCTATTTTCACAAGGGCAATCTGTTAGTCTTTAAAATAATCTAAAGTTGTAGTTTCTGTAGACAAGCTATAGCCAACTTGCCCAAACTTGTGACTTAAAGAGAGGAAACAATTAAGGATTTGTGGTTTTTAAAGCATAAAATGTGGCTATTAAGAGCTAGATTCATTCATCCCCATAGTGGAAATTCAGGAGCCAGCCTGTAAGACCTAAATATAACAAAAGCATGAAGCATCAAACAGTAAGTGTGGCTTTGTTGTGCAGAAGCCTTTGCTTGCTACTCCTTGGGATATGACAGCCAGGGTCACAAAATAAACCAAAGCAGCTAAAGGAGAAGCAGCATGTTTAATATAAAGCAGACCTCACGAGTATCCTGCGGCTCAGTCGGATTCTCTTAATCTGAGCGTGTAATTATCAAAAGGTGTAACAAAAATAGGCTTCCACACAAATGAGTGTGTATATGTGAAGCCTGGCTTACCTGTTGGATGCAGTCCAGGCTGCAGTCCTGAGGGGTGATGGCAGAAGCTGTGGCATCTGTCTGAGCCCAGAGCTGCCGAGAGAGTGCAAAGAGCAGGTACAGAACCCCCCACATGCTGCTACAGCCAGCAATGCATCGTCCCACTATGAGCACTTAGACCTCAAACTCTCACCGGCACTCTAGCAGCTGAAGAGGCTCCTGTGGTGCGTGAGAGTTAAGTAACAGGAACCTTCGGAGAGGGCAGAAAGAAGTGGAGGGGAGTGGTGTCTTCAGGCTACGGGTGGAGATGTAGTCAGCCAGCGAGCTCACTATACATGTTTTAACAGTTCCGCTGCCAGATGAGCTCACTGTGCTGCGTAGGAAAAACACGGCAAGTTCGTCTCTTAAATATAAGTTACAATTGGAAGCCAGAGGAGAAAAAAAACAAATAAGTCACTCATAATCAGCTTAAATGCTCAAAAGAATTCAAGTAGTTCTGCCAAATGCAACAAAGATTTTTGCCTTGTGTCTTATGAGCATTAGTCAGCTTTAATTTATTCAACTCCAACATGTTCAGAAGTGTCAATATGTACAGAAGAACATGGGTATTTTAGTACATTTTGAGGAAAAAAGGGGTGTTTATCAAATAAAAGCAATCAGTGATGAAATATTGTATATTACAACAGGTAAAATAAGACAGAAAGTAACAACAAAGATTTTCATCAAGGAGTGGAGGAGCTGGACGTCTCATCGGATCTGGAAAACAAAAAAACAAAAATGTTAAGAGAATGTAATTCCCTGTTCAAAAAGAAGTTGATTAAAAGGGAATGTGTTCAGCCTTCTGTTATTTGTTTCAGAGCTTTATATTTCAAGAGTCAGCTCTGAATGCTTCCTTTGCTTCCTCCCCATTCAGCTGACTGACCGTCAGATCTTCTGCCCATGGCCTGGGGTGGAAAATAATTCACAATGCCATGAATGACCACTACATGTTCCCTCAAAAAAATAGTTTTATGTCCTGTAACGGCTGATTGTCAATTTGTGAGTTAGCCTTTTGCAGTTTGTTTAAACAGCAAAGCAGCTACACTGAGTTCTAAATCAGGGAATCGGGACAGCCAGGCTCATGGAACAGAAGGTATCAAAGAGGCAAGAGCAAAATCTGTTTCAGAACTTTAAAAGGGGCTCAAGGACGCTCATTTCTAGCTATATAATTTTACTTTTGGACTACTAGAGTAGCATTGCATGATTCACAGACTCATAAACAAAATCCTTATTTAACTTGCACAGGGTCTTGCTGCAGCCTCTCAGTTCAACCTCTGCTTATGCCTGCTTTCTTCTGATTGGCTACCCCTCACAAACAGAAGGTTTGAACAGCAGGCGAGGCCTTTGTGCTCACAAGTCAGAGCTGTGTGCCCGAGATGACTACATTCAAGGTGACCTCTCTCTCCTCTCATTACTCGAAAACATGTTTAATATGAATATCAGCCGCTGTAACTAAAAAATACACTCACTGGTCATTTCATTAGATACACCTTTTTTTGGCTTTCAGTGCCACTTTAATTCTTCGTGGCATCAATTTAAACATTCACAGAGATTTCGCTCCATATTGCCATGACCGCATCACACATTTGCTGCAGATTTCTCAGCTGCGTATCCATGATGAGAATTTGCTGTTCCACCACATCCCAAAGGTGCTCCGTTGGATTGAGATCTGGTGACCCTAGAGGCCATTTGAGATGATTTGACCTTTGTGACATGGTGTGTTATCCTGCTGGAAGCAGCCATCAGAAATTGGGTACAGGGATGGACATGGTCAGTGACAATACTCAGGTAGGCTGTGGTGTTTAAACAATCAGTTGACAGCAAGAAGCCAACAGTGTGCCATGAAAATATCCTCCACACCATTACACCACCCCCAGCAGCCTGATAAAAGGCAGGATGGAGCCATTCTTGAATTTTTTTTTAATGAGAAGAAAGGTGATTTACAAAGAACAGTACAACTAGCATGGACATACAGGTGCAGTAGCAACACAAGGCATAGAAAAGAAACAGGAGAGTGCATAATGTGGGGGGAAAAGAAGAGGAAGAAATAAACAGTAAACCCAAACACTGACATGATGAGTGTAGACGTGTCAGTGGGTGTTAAAGCTGAAGGTGTGCGTGTGTGTCTGCATATGGAGGTGTGTGTTTTTATGTTAATACATAAATAACTAACTCAGAAGAACTCAGAAGGGAGAGAGAAAAGGATCCTGTTGTTGTGGGACAATAAAGCAAATACACAAATAAAAACAACACGTTAGTTAGATGAGAAAAAACAAAAAAAAATCAACTAAATTTAAAAAGTTCAATGAAAATGGTCCTGATAAGAGGAAGAGGGTTGTTGTGTGCCACCAGCGAGGAAGGCTGCAGCAGGAACAGGTCACCAACAAGAGGGGACGCCATGGGGTCCAGGCCACGGCCGGCACGCCCACCCCACTGGGAGCCCCCATCTCAGGTAGAGGATGCTCACAGCACATCACGCATTTTTAAATAGGGTTTACATGTTGTTTACACCAAATTCTCTGAGCCTACCTAAACGCAGCAGCACAAATCAAGACTCATCAGACAAGGTGACATTTTTCCAATCTTCTGTTGTTCAACTCTGATAAGCCTGTGCTAACTGTAGCCTTGGTTTCCTGTTCTTAGCTGACAGAAGTGGCACTCGGGTGGTCTTCTGCTGCTGCAGCCCTTCTACTTCCAGTTTCGATGTGTTGTGTGTTCAGAGATGTTCTTCTGCTCTGCTTGAAGCACTCTCCTCTGACCTCTGGCATCAACAAGGCATTGCTGCCCAGAGAACTGCTGCTCACTGGATATTTTCTCTTTTTTGGACCATTCACTGTAAACCCTTGACGTGGCTGTGTTGGAAAATCCCAGTAGGTCAACAGTTTCTGAAATACTCAAGACAAGCCAACAACCGTGCCACGTTCAGAGTCACCTTTCTTCCCCATTCTGATGCTCAGTTTGAATTGCAGAAGGTCATCTTGGCTATGTCTACACGCCCAAATGAACTGAGTTGCGGCCACGTGATTGTTGGTTAGATATTTGCGTTAACGAGCATTTACAGGTATACCTATCAAAGTGGCCAGTGAGTGTATATGAGACAGAAATACGGGAAACTACAGTGCTGCATCTGCATACAGAGCCAATATTCTTTAGCGCAAGAAGAAATTTATTTCAGCCTGAGAGGGAGAAAGCTATTAGTAACAACATGGAGCAGACAGAACTGTTTTCCCAAGACATTCATTAAAGTTTCAGTACTTTCGTAATATATGTGTTTGGAATATGAAACCAGGTTGTGTCTGCATATTAATTTTTCAGCACTCAAAAAGTCACATGTTTTTCCTTAACTGCATAACAAGTCACACAGTGGAAAATTTATGTTCATAGTTAGAATTCAAAAGTAAAAAGCTTTGGACTGTTTTCAGTGTCCCAATGTAAAAATTACAATGCAAGCTCATGTCATAAATCACACTGTCAGCAATCAGTTACGAGCCTCATGCAGGGAGCAGAAATACAGTCACTGTTATCTCACACTGGATTCTCTTCACTGGTTCCTTTGTTAAATCCAGAATTTAATTTAACATCCTCCAAATCACATACAAAGTCCTGAATGATTAAGCCAGATTATATCTCATACGACCTAATGGCACCACATTATTCCAATAACATACTTCACTTTCAGAGTGCAGATTTATTTTGTGGTTCCTAGAGTTCCCAAACGTAGAATAAGAGGGAGTTCTCTCTCTAATACTGCAGGGTCTTTACCTTACTATATAAAAGTACCTTGAGATTACTATGATGACTATGTGAATACATGAAGATATAGTCCAACACTGAAATCCACCCCAGTATGATTTCATTGATGTCTCTCCTGTAGGCTAACCTGACAAACCCTGAGTCAGCTTCAAAGCTTTCCTTGCAGCTCTGGTTGTGAAATTACACAGCTACCCAATGAGATTGCACCTTAAGTGGAAACTAGGTAATTAAGTTTTAACACTAAGTTTTCTAAAGAGCATCAAAAACAACTTACTGTGTATTTGTCCCATTTCTTCTCAGGATCGTATGGCTCCCAGCGACTAGCGGGAAAGATGTGCTTGTTCTTCTCATACCAGCTCCTCAGCACCACTTTACCTGCATGAGACTTGAGGCAAAAGAACAAAACCGCATGAGCCATTTCAATTGTTTTTTTACATTTCAACTTTAACAGAGGTCACATGTCAAATATATTCAGACACTGCTATTCTTAAAGCCAGCCTGGACTGATCCACATGATACCAGATCTCAACAGCTCCTCCTGTAGGTTTTAGACCACAACACTGTGAACTATGTGGCTCATTTGGGCCACATGTGCCCCACACAAGTCCCTCCACCAGGCCTGGCTCCAGGAAAGGGTCTGCTGTCAAACATATGGTGGCTGGGGTCCTGCTACCAAGTGACAAAAAAACCTTTCCCCCACGCCTGGCTCTGGAATAGAACCCCAGTATCACTGCTCTGGGAAGAGTTACTTGGATCCTAGATTTCTTCTTCAGTGGGTCCTTCAAATCACAATTAGTTCCACCCCTCACGCAAGATCAACTTTCCCTGGGAGACCATACCAGGGACAAATTATCCAAACCACATACAGTGGATCCAGAAAGCGAAACAATGCTGTTAAAACACCAGGTCTTTCTGATGTTAAAAAAATCATAAAAATGAGACCGCAGTAACTCATATGATAACTTTTTCACCTTTAACGTGACCTATATCCTGTACAATTCAACTGAAAAATAAACAAATCTGTTGGGTGAAAAATTTTAAAAACGTACGATAAGTTGTCGTTGTGTAAGTGTGCACACCCTATGACTAACACTTTGTTGAAGCATTTTTTTTTTTTTTTTGCTTTAATTACACTATTCAGTCTTTTTGGGTACACTCCTGCCATCACTTAAAGTGACTGATTACATCCACATAAAGTTAAGCTGCGCTAGCAGACTTTTCATGACAGTTACTCAGTTGTATCCTACAGCAAAAGCCATGGATCACAGAGAGCTGGGAAAGCATCAAAGGGATCCTATTGTTCAGTCAGGAGAAAGGGACAAAAAATTCCCAGAGCATCCCACAGTGATGACAGTCATCAAGAAGTGGAGAAAATATGGAACCACAGTGACATTACAAGAACTGGACGTTCCCCCAAGATTGATGAAAAGATGAGATGAAAACTGGTTAGGGAGGTTGCCAAGAGGCCTACAGCATCACTGAAGGAGCTGCAGGAATTTCTGGCAACTACTGGTTGTTTAGTACATGTGACAACAATCTCCTGTATTCTCCATGTGTCTGGACTATGAGGTAGGGTCACAAGACAGAAGCCTTTTCTTACAAAATCATCCAAGCCTGGCTACATTTTGCCAAAAAACAAAAAACAAAACAAAAAACACACAACATCAGGTCTTCTAAAACTTTCAGATGTCTGCTAGAGAGCTGAGGCTTAAGAGGAATTTCACCTTTCAGCAAGACAATGACCCCAAGCAATGTTCCCTCTAAGCTGGTCACTTGCATGCGTGCTGCATAGATTTGCTGCACGCGGAGGATGCCGGAGCAGTGCGCGATTGTGCAAGCGTGCAGCTTAGAGGGAACTTTGACCCCAAGCATACATCCAAATCAACAAAAGAATGACTTCACCAGAAGAAAGACGCCCAGACCTAAATCCAACTGAAAATCTGTGGGGTGCACAAGAGACTTTTGCAAGGAAGAGTGCACAAATATGGCTAAGTAAAGATGTGCCATGCTGATAAGACTCCTACCTTAAACGACTGAATGCTGTAATTAAAGCAAAAGGTGCTTCAACAAAGTATCAGTGTTAGGGTGTGCTCACGGATGCAACGACAGCCTATCATACAGTTCTTAGATTAAAAAATATATATTTTTCCCCCTAACACATTTGTTTCTTTTTCAACTGAATTGTAGAGGTTATAGGTCACATTAAAGGTGGGAAATGTTTTGAAATGATGTTATCGCAGTCTCATTTTTTTTACATCAGAAAAACCTGGTATTTTAACAGGGGTGTGTTCACTTTCCATAGCCACTGTAGCTTCTGGGATCACTAGGGCACGGAAAACCCAGGATCGCAATAAGGTGGCGATTCATTTATAAAAGCTTATTCACACTGTATGTTTCTTAAGTAGGCACTGATTTCAAGGAATTCTCAGTAAACGAAGGCCATTTTCAAACTCTGAAAACATCATTTCAAACTCCTCAATCATTTTCCCTCCAGCAGCAGAACCTTTAAAAATCACACTTTAATGTGAAAATTCAACGAAGACAAAAACTTGTAAACCACTAATACAGTGGGTAACCAAGATGCTCACAAAGCGCTGGTATCAGATGCAAACAAAAATAAGGGAGTTTTTACATTTTCTCTTAAGAGTTTACACCAGACCATCAGAAAAAACAACTGTGTAACTGAAATGTGTGTATTTATTTGAAACATTACATACCACTGTCATCTTAAAAATCCATGCAAATATTTATGGCTAGTAGGCAGTCATGAATCTTCCAACTTTTAATTCTTAACAGTCCTGACCGATTACTCCATTTCTTCTGATGTACATCCAGCCATTGTAAGAGTCCTGAGCCTTCTTTTGTCTTTCTATGCCTTGTTCCTTCATGCCCTCAACATTACATTGTTTCTGTTCAGTTCTCTCCTGATTCTCCTCCACTCTTTGATCTCTCTCCCCCTCTGTTTTAGATGCCAGTCTGGATTTACTGGTTATTTCAGTTTCTTTTAGTATTAAGGGTTGAGGTTCAGTTCAAGCCAAACAAAAAAAGGATTTAACTCCACTGCTCTCATTATCTGTTTATTCATATTCTCACCTCATCTTTCTCCACAGTGGCATCGTTCACCAGTCGGATATCATCGTGGACGTCAAAGCTAAACAGAGGGCCTGTAGGGGGAAAAAACATGAACAGAGTTGAGGGAGGGGGGAATCCACAGACCTGATTTCATCACAACAGAATGATACAAGGCAGGTTAACAAGTTAATAAGGGGGGGTGGACTGGGATTGGGGGCCGGGATGGCTGCATCTCCG
>VUQH01080060.1:0-11819 GCA_015106775.1 Etroplus canarensis | reverse complement strand
CATGTATATCAGGGTGAGTGCGAATAATCTCTGCCAGGGGCTCAAGAGCAAGAGCGAACAGTAATGGGCTGAGAACACATCCTTGTCTGGTTCCTCTGCAAAACTTAAACTGGGTGGATAGTCTGGAAGGAGTTCTGCTCCGCCCTTGGAGCCCAGGTCAGTCTCTCCTCTGGCTTTCACCCCCAGATAAATGGGCAAAAAGAGCGGCTGAATCAGGAGTTGGAGGCAGCACTGTGGTGCATGGTGTCCAGTAACCAGTTGGCATGGAACACCCAACTCTCCTGGGTCGAGTACAGACATAACTCTCTGACTTCCTCAGCCACCGATCTCTCCCCGTTCGAGGTCACTCTGGGTTACCAGCCGCCGCTGTTCCCGTCCCAGGAAAGTGACCTCTCTGTTCCATCTGTTCAGCACCACCTCCGCAGCTGCCAGCACCTCTGGAAGACTGCCTGGGCAGCCCTCCTCCGTTCCAAGGAACAGAACAAACGGCTGGCAGACTGTCACAGACTTCCGGCACCCTCATACGCACCAGGTCAGAAAGTTTGGTTGTCCTCTCATCACATTCAGCTCCAAACGGAGTCTAAGAAACTCTCACCCAGCTTCATTGGCCCATTTGAACTTCAGTCTGTGATCAATCCTGTGTCTGTCCATCTGAGCCTTTCAAAAAACATGAGGATCCATAATGTTTTCCATGTCTCACCGATTTAGCTGGTCCATTCCAGCCTTCCGTGCCCTCCGTCCAGCTCCCCTCCACCCACCCGGGTCATTGATAGCCAGCCGACCTACACTGTTTGGAGGTTGCTGGATGTCCAACACCGGGGTCGTGGCCTCCAATATCTGGTCAATTGGGAGGGATACGGCCCCGAAGAGAGCTCTTTGGGGGTCGGCTCTGTCATGTGTTTGTGTTTTTGTCTGTGCGTGCTTCTCTCTCGTTCAGCAGGAGGTGTGGCAGAGCTGACCCGATTACAGATGGGTCGCAACTGGGAGGCTGAGCTGGCACACCTGTCTCTTATCACCTGGCCTCTCGGGTGCCTGCTCTTAAGCTAGCGGCGAGCATTGCTCGTTGCCAGATCATTGTCTCTTCTGTGGATGAAGCTGCCTTCACTCTCCCTTCGTGCTGCCGCTTCGTCATTGCCACTTCGATTCTCCTGCTTTCCTGCGAGCTCTGGCCCAGCTCGTTCCTACATCTGCCTGCCCTCGTGTGCATCTGCTAGCTTAGGCTCAGCTTGTTGCACTATTAATAAAGACTGAACTTTTACTCACTGCGTCCTGCATTTCAGTCCCGCACCAGTTATGACAGAGAGGGGTCATTGAGCTTGTTATCAGTGCATAGCTCAAAAGCCAGCATCCGTCATGGGCTATCAGTGATCATGGCATGGGTAAAGCTGAGTTCTATCACACAGGTCTGCTGTGTGATTGAACTCAGCCCTTTGATTTTTTTGACAGGATCCAGTCTGTCAGTGCAGCAGGAAGGCTGATGCATGGGGCATAATCAGTCAGGGTGTTGCACTGACCGATAATAATAACAGTTATGTAAACTGCGATCTATCCATCCATTTTTTTTTTTTTCTGCTTCTCCAGTTCGAGGTTGTGTAGAGGCTGGAGCCTGTCCCAGTGTCATAGGGTGAGAGCTGGGTACACCCTGGTCAGTTCAGTCTGTTGCAGGGAAAACTCCTCATGATTGTTGTAAAACCCTGTCTGTATCAAACTCGATGCCATGTTGTGTTGTCAGGTAAACCTTTAAATGCATTAATACCACTCAAACCGGACCTACTGTCATAACACCTATATCATAAACAACACTCCACACTAACTCTGCAATAAGGTATTTCCAGTCTATATCCGAAGTAAAGCCATCAGGGCTTACCTGGACAGCTATTGAAACCCCACCTCATTTTTTTTCTTAAAAGGAGCATAAGATCACCTCAGATCTGTGACATGGTTTTCTGCACAAACATACCTAATAAAGAGCTTTGCCCTTTAGCTCTTCAAATTCTCTGTGAACTCTTAAAATAACGTAGGTGTAATATCTGTGACATCATCCATAGGTTTCCAAAGGGACTTTTTTAAGCTCCTTGTTTCTTTCAAGTTGCAGAATGGGTACCTGTCAAGGGGATGAAAGGGGGGGAAAAAAAAATCCCTCCTCCATGTTCATTGTTGTTTCTGCTAGTAGGAGCCAATTACGATCATGGCTGTCTGTGTGTTCCTTAAGTGCACATGTCATGGTAACTTCACAGGAGCAGCGGAAGCTTCATTTTTTTCCCTTAATACAACACAGCTTGAGCCTGTTACAGCTGCTTATAATCAGTGGGTGAACAGAGAGTAAAGCGGACCACTCTTTATTCATTCATCTTTGCCTTACAGTCACACAACAGAGGGCACTCAGTCTTCTTGTCTGTTTTAGGTGTTCGGTATTTCGTTTCATGAAGTCAACATGAAATTTATTTGACACTGAATAAGTGGAGTTTTGCTGTTTATGGTTACTGGTGAGAAAGTATTTGTATAATATTCATGATCTCATAATAAAAAAACAAAAGCATACATAAATTAGAACTCTGGAATGTACTGTATGCATGTGAGAGAGTTATGTGTGTGAATTAGGTTAACTGTAATTTGGTGCTTTCCTGTTTTTATTAGCTTCCCGTTATACACGAAATGGGAAATTCATTTTAATCTTCTCAACAAAACTGTGTCTGCACAGAACGAGCAACAGCAAGGCTATTATAATATACAGTACACCAAGTGAATAACTCTGAATATCTCTTCATCACGACACCCGGGTGGGATATATTAGCCAACAAGTGAGCTGTTTGTCCTCAAAGCTGATGTATTAGAAGCAGGAAAAATGGGCAAGTGGAAGGATTTGAACAAGTTTGACAAGGCCCAAATTGTGATGGCTGTATGAGAAGGTCAGAGCATCACCAAAACTGTAGCTCTTGTGGGGTGTTTCCGGTCTGCAGCAGTCAATATCTACTAAAAGTGGTCCAAGTAGGAACAGTGGTGAATCGGTGTAGTCCTTGCCTCAACAGGTAAGGGCTGTTTTGGCAGTAAAAGGAGGATCAACACAATATTAGACAGGTGTTCATAATATTATATATTATGCCTGATCCGTACATACATCTATATTTAGATATCTATCTCTATATATAGATATAAAGAGACACAGTACTGTGCAGAAGTCTTGAGGCATCCTCATTTCTTTATATTTTGCTTGGAAAATGAGAAATATGTGCAAAGATTTATGGGTCTATGGGCAAACATAAAAGGAAATACAGTACATAAGACAAAAGCAGTTTTATTCTAACAAACTTGAAAGTCAATATTTGGCATAATCACCTATATTCTAATTAGGTAAGTTTTCTTGTAATGTCTTTAAGCAGTGTTGAGGAACTGTTCTCCAGGGTTCTTGAAGGACATTACATAGCTCTTTTCTGGATGCTGGGCTCTTTTTGTTGCATTCTGCTTCAGTAATATTTTCCCTGTTTCCCTTCCTTAAGAATTGCCTCTTGACAGCCACCCTTCCATTGTGAACAGTAAGATTAGATAAATCTCTCATGTCCTGTGTAAGGTCTTTGCTGGATTTCTTGAGAACATGACTTTCAGATATTGTACATCTTCTGTAGATATTGGCTAATAGCTGTTTGGGAATTACCTTATTGGTGCAAAAATACTATTTTATACCTCTCAAACTGTCAACTGTTGGTATTTTTTCTAGATTCAATGAAAGAAATGGAAACAAACGCTATATTGTTGCAATAGGCTGTTTGTAACAGTGAGCCTAAAGATATAATTTAAAGTTGTTTTTATTTATTTATTTTTTTTGCCCAGTTGTCTTATGTGTAGACACAGTACTGGTTCACCCCTTGTGTTAGGATCAAGACTTTTGCGCTGTACAGTGTATGTACTTTAAATAAATATATTGCCATGCAGCTATGAATTGGTGTGTAGATAGTACAAACAGGAAAAAGCCTGAAAGTCACTCATAATTAACTGAAAAAAGTACAAACGCAAAGGTGAATTTGTGGGCTTGAAGAATTGGATAATAGCATTTTTTTATTGTTATTAATCGGAAAATTTAATAATGTGAATTCCTGGACTGGATTTTGACATTTAAAATAACATTTTGTCAATAGCCAAGGCCGTCACCAATGCTTTGATTTTTTTATTTTTGTGTTTATTTGTTCACCCCTTTTTTGTGCTAGAGAAACAAAGAAATATTCATCATTAAAAACATAAATGTCTTTGAATGAGCTCAAATTCAGCTGTAAAAGTTCATGACAAAACCTTTAGTGTAACTTTCTTTTGATTTTGTTTCAAAAACCTTTTTAGCATTCTTGCCAAAAAAGAAAAAAAAAATCACAAGTCTTTGCAAGGGCAAAATCACTGTGATATATTAGATAAAAGTAAAGCAGTTAGTGTTTGCCGACAGGCTGATTACAGCTCACAAGATGAATAATGGCTAATACGAATATATGTTGTTCCATCCCTAGAAAAATAATCAATGATTTCATTCAGGCATACTCAGTTATATCTTTGGCTGCAGCAGGCAGATGTGGTCCCTAAAAAGCTCTAAAAAACTCTGCTTAGTTTTTTCTCAGATGTTGATGTACAAGCAGAAACAGACCTAAAAGAGAAGGAGCTAAATATTGGATATTAGTCTAAAATTTGTCGACAATTCAAATCAATGCCGGTGATTCATGTTTGTTCTACAGGAGAATATGCAACTGTTTGGGGTGGATTCATGGGGGCAGCAGTATGGGAAGAGATGTTCAGACTTCCCTCTTTCTAGCCACCACCTCCAGCTGTACTCAGAGGATGCCAAGAAGTACCCAAGCCAGCTAAGATATGGAATCTCTCCAGCACGTCCTGGGTCTGCCCTGGTGTCCTCCAGGTTTGGACATGCTGGAAACATGGTGGCAGTCAAAGACTGACGTCTTGGCAGTCCAATCTTTGGCTGTTCAAATTAGAGAAACAAACAGGGCTCTGTCATTGTCTTTTATTTCAGAGTGCCCCAAAAAGTAATTCTTACAGCTAAAAATGATCAAAATGCATTATTTAGATTTTTTTTCAGCTAGCTTAGAGTCCCCAAAATGAACTTGGTATTAATAGACAGCTAGATAGACAACTCCACCCTGTCTACCTCCAGCTGGGACAATTTCATGTTTTTCAACAGGAAAATGAGCAGTCGTCTTACTCTGAGTAAGGCTCTTTCACACCGACTTAGGGCAGAGGAGCTTAAATGTATTGATTGGTCACAGAGCTGTGAGAGGCACAGACAGGAATCAGACTTCCAGCTGCATATGGGGACTGAATGTGATGGGGATGATAGAGACTCTCATAAGCTCACTGTTTGTATTTTTTCTTTTTTGATTACAATAGCCTGACACAGTGTGTATTTGTGTATTTTTATGATGTGCTGGCAAATCAGAGTCCAAGGCCTTTCCATGCCCTCCATCTAGTGAATCACTGCACAAATTAATCTCTGTTTCTATTTCAGGTTTGGCATGTTTATTTCAGGCTTCAGTGAATATTCTCTGATTGCCTAATTGTCTGTTGCTGTTAGTATGTCAGTTGTGCACATCATACTAGGCAGCATAAAATTAACCTGAAGAAGAAAAGGAAGCACAAATACACAAAGAGTAGTTAGAAACCTGATTACTTCGTCAATGGCATGTGAAAGAGATGGTTTGGTGTAGAACCACAAAAGAACAACACTTTAATGTCCACAAAAATTGTGAACACATGCAGATACAAATGGTTTTATATTCTGAGTTCATCTACTGGATCAGAAAAGTGCTCATCTGTGCCTAAAGATTGCCATAAGTGGTTTAGAACATTTTTGACTGTAAAATGTTTCATTTGAACAACATTTTAAGAAGTACACTTAATTTGTTACCTTGCTTAGAGTTATATGAGAAGGCTGATACACTTTCTTGTGAGTCTATTTAAATATGAATATGTAGCAACAGATTCTAAATTGTGTTATGTCTTTGGATGTCACCAGAACTGATATTTATGATACCTTTTAATACAGAAATTCTGAAAACACAATGGTACTTTCTTTTTTCAGTAACAAAAGTAGCCTATGAACTGTAGGCTGCAGTTCTTCTGGACCTGACAGGGACAATATATGGCTACAAATGTTCTGGTCTATCCTGTCATGCTTAAGAAAATCACTGAGGAACCACGTTGATCCTGTATACTTGAAGCCTGTTTGAATATGTATATAACCATGGTGATAACAAGAAAATTGTAATTATTTTATTAAATTAATGTGCAAAGTATTCCTGGTCACATGTTTTCCTCTTGAAAACACAAAGCCAATCAAGCACAAGTGCTATTTTAGCATGCCACAATTCCATCTCCTTTTCACTAAGCACCATTTGACCAGGTGTGCAAATTAAATTTATTAGGGCTATATAGGGTGGCTTGTTTGTCTGGCCAGTAGCGAGGCCCATACTAAGCTCAAGGCTTGGGAAACTGGTGATGGTGCTAACTACCCTTCCACCATGTGCTACAATTATTCATCGGAATCATTGTAGCATATGGTGGTCTGAATGAATTTGAAAAAATCTGATTTGTGCTGTACAGACTGCCATAAAAAGTCAAATATGGGTCACATAGGGGTAAAAAAAAGTTGGATTCGGGCCACTTGTATGGGTATTGCTTGGCAAAGTGTTCGGAGTATTTTCACTATGCAAAACTGCAGAAGGAAACGAGATTTGATCTTACAGTAGCATGAAGCTCTCACAATAGAAAGAGAAGTACACCATTAAAACTAACATTTTGAGATCTATAGACTGTTTAGATGCCACTTCTTTCACCGTGATATTACCTGTTGCACCCCTTGTTTGTCAGTTCATCTCTGCCCCACCTTTTCCATAACCTCCACATTTTTCATCCTTTCCTCGTTCCTCTCCTCTCCTCCAGCTGTCTGGTCATGGTCTCTGGGTGCAGATTTAGCAGAGTGATGAGAGGATTACCTTTAGATTTAGCTTGCTTTTTCTCAGCAGAGCTGAGGGCTATGTGCTTCTATAAAGCTGACAGATGAAGAGGTATAGATTTCTTGTGCAACCTGGCTTAATAAATCTGCCACTTTTACCTTGCATTAGCACCCACACTACACCACACTGCAGCAACTGTTTCGGATGTCTAAAGGTGACGCATGATCTCTAAGACAGTGCCATGAGGCCACGTTTGCTGTTATTTTAAAACCAAAATTAAATATACATGCAAATGAAAAGCAGAGGATTTGCAAATTATTCAGAGCCTATATTTTTTTTTTAAATTATACAACTATAAGCAATCAAATGGTGAAACTGAACAATTTTATTTTAAAAATATGTGCTCATGAGTTTGATACCAGTGACAAAGCAACCTTTAAGTTTGATCCCTGGCTCATCCAGCATACATGCAGGACTGTTCTTGGGGCAAGATACTGTATCTTCCTTTGCTTTAATCCCTGAATAAATTTTCAGCTATGTCTTAGTATTTCAGATGAATATTTCAAAAAAGGCAACTTTACACTGATGCCTTAAATATAAATGAAACTAATTGATTTTTACAGTCATATCAGTTTTCTAAAATGCCAAACTGAGAAAATATCAAACTGCTACTATACTATTGATATCTTTAGGAAAACAAAGTAATAACTTCGTTTTTAATATCTCTGGCTTTCAGTTCTTGACATTTCAGTTGTCATTAGATTTAATGTGATATTACCTGTTCCAACCCTTTTTTATCAGCTCATCTCTATCCCATCTTTTTCATAACCTCCACATTTTTCATCCTTTCCTCGTTCCCCTCCCTCTTCCAGCTGTGTTCCCCCTGGGATTGATAAAGTATTCTGATTCTGATATTCTTTATGGACATACAGTCCCCTAGTCACACTGATGCATAGTCATAGCTATTTGTGCATTTAGTCATCTTTCTGAATTATTATAGCTAATCATTTTATTGTGATCAGATTTAGCTGTCTAAGATAGATCAAACTGAGGCTAATGACTCACTGGTCATTATGTCACATGAACTGTCAGTGGCTTTAATGTATACTGTCAGGAAAGGAGAACATGTTATGTTCTCCACTTCTGTGGCTAGGAATTGGGTAAATTCATTGTTTTACCCCACGTCAAAAGGCCAAATCAAGATTGAACTTTAGTGCCGGTGGATTTCATGTTGGTACTTGTAGTCTTTAATTGCCATGTGAACAAAGGCTTGATCTCAATGATGTAGAATCAGACTTCCAACTCCACAGTAGATTGCACTCTATGGTTGAGAGATGTTCATCTCCCCAAACCGACCCAGACTAAACCATTGTGTTATCAAGAGAGAAGTAATTTAGTGCAGTTATCCAAATGATGTTGGCCAAGGTCACTTTTCTTATTTTTTTTCACCCAACAAAACCACATACATTAAATGGCAAAGCATGGGGAGGATTTAAAACATAAATAAACATGATCTAAAGCAATAGCATAAAAATTCATTGAATGAAAAACTGCGATTAAATATGTTAAAATGAAAGGTAAAAAACCTGCTTTATTAATGTAACTACACAAAAACAAATGCAACCCTTCAATCACCAGGTCAAACTCGTCTCTTAGTAATAAAATTTCTGTAGTATGAAATGGTTTCCCTGTTGCAGTGATTATGTTCAGAGGGAACCTGTTACAAAATAAAATGCTACATTTATGTAAAGCAGCCAGGGCATTATAGGGTTTTAAAGTCAGTGTTGATACAAATAGCTTAGTTTGTTTCAAAACCGCAGACTGAGTCTCTTTAGACTTTTCTAAATTCTAGCTAGAATGTTTACCAAGTATCCTGTGGGTTCGAGAAAGCAAGGCTGGTGTCACAGTTTGCCATCGAGTGAGGAGAGGACCCAATATGCAGGACTCCAGGAAGCCAAATGAGTCAACTTATAGAGGGCTTTATTTAGCCAAAAAGTTATTTTAAAAAGTGCATAAGCTTAACTTCCACCCATGAAAACCATAAGGAGCAGGAACAAACACACACACAGGCACTGAAGCAACGCTGACACAGAGCAAAAAAAAAGCTGGTGTAACAGGAGGGAGAGAAGCACAGGTGGCATCAAGGGCAAGAAAGAAAATTTAAGCATAATGCACGAGACCAGATTGGTTACAAAATAAAACAGGAAACAGAAAACATCACTGGAACATGACGCAAGCCTAAACTTGACAAAAGACAGGAACATGACAGGAAACATCTAAAGAACTACGAAACAAATCATGGGAGGGTTCACTAGAGTATAAATAACCAACGGATGCAAAATCAGAACATAAGGACTAAGAATAACAAAACCCAGAAAGAACTCAGAAACTCAAAAAGCATAAAATAACTCAAAACCTTAAAAACCAAACTACAAAAACTCGAGACCTTGACAGCTGGATGATGAATCAAGTCTTAACTTCTATTACGATTTTGGCTTTCATCAGCTATTAATTCAAAAAATAATTATAATAAAAATTGCTATTCTTTTGCATATTTACAAAATAAAGTTAAGTTTGCCCAACCTACATGTGTTTTGTGTACCTGGAGAAGGTATTTGACTGTGTCCCTCGTGGGTTTTTGTGGAGGGTGCTTTGGGAGTATAGAGTATCAGGCTCATTGCTACGAGCGATTCACTCTCTATACAACCATTATGAGAGTTTAGTTTGAATTGCCAACAACCAGTCAAACTCATTCCCAGTGAGAGTTGGACTCCACCAGGGCTGCCCTTTGTCACAATCCTGTTCGTAATTTTTATGAACAGGATTTCTAGGCGCAGCCAGGGAACAGAGGGTGTCATGGTCAGTGGCCATAAGATCACTGACTGCTGTTTGTGAATGATGTGGTTCTGATGGCTTCATCGAGCAGTGACCTATAGGCCTTGGTGGGCAGCAGTCAGGATGAAAATCAGCACCTCCAAGTCTGAGTCCATGGTACTCTGCCAGAAAAGGGTGGATTGCCCTCTCCGTGTTGGTGACGAGGTCCTGCCCCAAGTGGAGGAGTTCAAGTATCTCAGGGTCTTCTTCACAAGTGAGGGGAGAATGGAGCGAGAGATTGACAGACGGATTGGGGCAGCGTCTGCAGTGATGCGGATGTTGCACCGGTCTGTCGTGGTGAAGCGGAAGCTGAGCTCCAAGGCAAAGTTTTCGATTTACCGGTCTATCTACGTTCCTACCCTCACCTGTGGTCATGAACTTTGGATGATGACCGAAAGAATGAGCTTTCTCCGCAGGATTGCTGGGCTCACCCTTAGAGACAGGGTGAGGAACTCAGTCATCCGGAAGAGGCTCAGAGTAGAGCCGCTGCTGAGGTGGTTTGGGCATCTGATCAGGATGCCTTCTGGATGCCTCTCACTTGAGGTGTTTCAGGCACGTCCCTCTGGGAGGAAACTCCAAGGAAGACCCAGGACACACTGGAGAGACCATGTCACTCAGTTGGCCTGGAAACACCTTTGTGTCCCCCCTGAAGAGCTGGAGGAGGTGGCTGGGGAGAGGAAAGTCTAGGCTCCTCTGCTTGAACTGCTGCCTCTGTGAGCCGGACCTTTAGAAAAGTGGTAGACGATGAGACGAGTGAAGTTGGTATTGAAAATCAATTGTTTTTTTCTTTTGCCATTTAAACAAACATATTGTGAATTAACATATCACAGATTTTGATTTTTATTGTATTTTGGAAAATATCTCAACTTTACTGGAAATGAGGTTTGTATTAATATTATTTTAACATTGTATTAATATGACAACAGTTACAGTCAGCTTTGCAAAAATAGAGCTGGTTGAAATATCCAGAGAGCTCCTTTTTATTTTTATACTTGGAGTACATCTTAGAGATTTTCCTTTATTGCTTTTACTCCCAAAATCTTTTTTAACACAAGTAGCTGTATTCTCCTTGAGTGAATAATGTGTGCACTTCTGCCAACACTGGGAAAAAGCAAGAATACAAAACTCAGAAATACTCAAAAACCCAGGGGCAGACCAAGGATCGTGATATATGTTTCTTAAATTTATGAATAATCTCAAATAATTAAGGTTACAAGGTTACAGTAATAATTGTAATTTTGAATTTTGCTATAGTTTTGAATCCTTAATAGAACCCAGCCATGGGGGTCACATGTCACTCCTTGCTCCAGTCCCAAGCCCAGACAAATGTATAGGGTTGGATCAGGAAAGGTAAAAACTTTCAAATATGTGGATTCATAATTTGAGAGGAACTGTGGTGTTTTATAAAGAAGTCAGAAGTGATAGGGAAGTATGTGAGGGTGATGCAGGACATGTATGAGGACAGTGAGACAAGGGTGAGGTGTGTGCCAAAACCTTCTGTGGTCTTCAAGACCACAGAAGGTTTATAGATATCGTGAAGGAAGACATGCAGAGGGTTGGTGTGAGGGAAGAGGATGCAAGGGATAGGGTGAGATGAAGAAAGATGATCCACTATTGTGATCCCTAAAGGGAACAGCTGAAATAAGAAGAAGAGGAGGAGGGGCCCTAATAGAAAATGTTTCTTGTAGTCTAAATGCAGCATTATTCTTATTACTTCACATTGTTTACATTAACAAAAGTTTCCTCACTGTTTCAGAGCAGAAAGGGTACTAACACAGTAATGGGACCCAGCATTTAACACAGAAAAAGTATCTTATGCCTCAAATAGACCGGTTGCTTGCTAGAGAAATTATAGTCCTGCAGACACTTTGAATACCTGCAGGCAGATTTTTCATTAGATTCTAATGCTAGTCTCTCTGCTAACTTACCCTCAGAGATAGCTTTATCTATCTGCTTCCTCAACCTTATCCTTCCTTTTTTTGGCTTATATCACTCCATCTC